>JALIZH010020163.1:0-23142 GCA_030522465.1 Rhipicephalus appendiculatus
CATGACAAGTTATTCATGATTTCCATGATATGACCAGCCATTTCTTCGTCATACAGTCATGTTATGCCATACCAAATTTGGTACAAATCCCATCAACGATACGGCCCGGAGAGCACAAAGTCGTCGGCGTCTAGATAGATAGATAGATAGATAGATAGATAGATAGATAGATAGATAGATAGATAGATAGATAGATAGATAGATAGATAGATAGATAGATAGATAGATAGATAGATACGCTCAGAAAGCCACCGAAGTTCGCTAAGAAATGCTTCGCATTTAATAATCAAGGAGTAGGGGCACATATCGATAGCACAAGACCCATTGCACTAACTTCGCATGTTGTAAAATTGATTGAAAGAGTAATAAATGCGAAGCATTTCTTAGCGAAATTCGGCGACTTTGAACGTATCTATCTATCTGTCTATCTATCTATATATCTATCTATCGATCTAGCCACCTACGACTTTGCGCTCTCCTGACCGTATCGTTGGATGTATAGTAAAATTGGTATGGCATAACATGACTGTATAAAGAACATAAATAACTAGTCATATCATGAAAATCATGACATATTTGTCATGAATAGCACGATTTACTTGCCACGGTCTTGGCGCTCTTGCAGCCGTTTCGTTGACTTGATATATACCAAACCTTGTATGCCATGACAACAGTGTATGACGAACATAATTGACCAGTCTTAAGCTACAAATCATGACACGCATGTCATGTAATGCATGATTTACATGTCAGTTCAACTTGATGGATTCGCAACAAAATTGGTATTCCGTCGCGTGACGGTATCGCGAACATAAATGACAGGTGGTATAATGAAAATCATGATATGCATGTCATGTACCACATGACTTACATGCCAGGCTCATGGTGAGCTCGCGGTTGTTGCAATCGCTTTATCTACACCAAAACTGGTATTGCACGATGCGCCTGTATGACGAACATATATGCCTGGTGGTAAGATGAACATAATGACATGCATGTCATGCATAACATGACTTACATGCCACGCTCATGGTGAGCTGGCGGTGGTTTCGCTCGCTTGATATACACCAAAATTGGTGTCGTGTGAAGTGACTGTATGAAGAACATATATGACAGCTGGTAACATGACAATAATGACACGTATGCCATGAATGTCACGACACGCTCATGGTGAGCTCGTGGCCATTTCGCTTGCATGATATACACCAAAACTAGTGTTGCGCGATGTTACTGTATGGCGATCATATATGACAGGTGGGAATAAGAAAATAATGATTTGCATGTCAAACATAGCATTATTTACATGCCACGCTCATGGTGAGCTCGTGGTAGTTTCGCTCGCTTGATATACAATAAAATTGGTGTTGTGTGACGCGACCCTATGACGAACAGATATGTTTGGTGGTAACAGGACAATAATGACTTGCATGTCATGCATAACATGATTTACATGCCACGCTCATGGTTAGCGCGCGGACGTTTCGCTCGTTTGATATAAAATAAAATTGGCGCCGTGCTACTGACTGATGATGAATACATGACAGGTTGTGACATAAAAATAATGACATGTATATCATGAATGTCATGACACGCTCATGGTGAGCTCGTGGCCATTTCACTAGATAGATATACATCAAAATTGGCGTTGCGCAACGTGACTGTATGAAAGACACATATGACCGGTGGTAACATGAATATAATAACATGCATGTCATGTTTGCCATGACTTACGTGCCACGCTCATGGTGAGCTTGTGGCCATTTCGCTCGCTTGATATGCAGAAAAATTGGTGTTGCTTGACGCGACTGTATGAGGAGCATATATGGTAGGAAGTATCATAAAAAATATTGTCATGTGCTCCATGACTTAAATGTAGGCCACTCCTTGCTGGCGCCTTCGCATTACATCGGTTTCCCCGGAGTGCGGGATCTGCCTGATTTTTATAATTTAGAATCATGAAATTTATAGAAGATAACTCAATATTGAGCCCATGTCAGATGGGATTTAGAACTTGATGTTCCATATGGGATACACATATTGATTTCGAGGGACGTATTAAGCTTGCTTGTGACAGGCGGCACTCGGCAGCATTAGTAACTCTAGGTTTGGCTAAGGCATACGACAATAAAGAATATTGTCACCCTGCTCTATTCATTAGAAAACTTGAACTGCCCACGATCTATTATTAATATGCTGTATGAATTTTTAAAGGATAAGAAAAAATTTTATTGTTCCAATCGTGGCTTATCTTCCCCAAAATATCATCAGTCCGGAGGGGTCCCTCAAAGTTCTGTCCTGTCTCCCGTTTTATTTAATGTTTTATTTAACTCTGTTCCGCCTCACAATAACGTCCAAGTGTATATATATGCAGGTAACATTGCGTTCTTCTCATTCTGCATGTGATATTCACTCATTGCCTGCAACATTACCATCATATTCAGGAACATTACACTCATGATTTCAACAGATTCGAATGACACTAAACGTTGGCAAAAGTTCAGCGAATGTTTTTCCTTCGAATTATCCAGTTATCGTTTCTCTTTAGTATCGCCGAGAGGTAATTCCCCAAAATGACTGCTTGAAGTATTTAGGTGTGTTTTATGGCGAAAGACTATGTTTGCGACATCACATTGAACATATCAAATAAGGGAACTCATGCTGTTGGGATAATTCATAAATTTTGGTCGACACCCCACTGGGCCCACGCAGGGGCAATCTAATTCTCATTTTTAGTATGTATGTTCGTCTGATTCTAGAATTTGGTTGCGTTTTATACTCGGTGGGGCCAGCAAACAAAATTAATCCCGTGGTTCTTGTAGAGCGAGATACACTTCGTTGTTGTCTAGGGGTGCCGAAATATACTGCGAACAGTGTTTTATACCAAGAAGTCCGAGTCCCCACTTTTAGCTTGCAGTTTCCACATTGTCACCGTCACAATATATTTAAAAATTTACGCATTTTCACACAGACGACTACAGTTCATATACATTTATAAATCAAGAACATTTTTAATGAGCCTTGGTCTCGGGTATATAGGCCTCAAATATTGTTTGTGCAAGATCAACTAGAGCCGTTAAATGTTAACATACGTAGCATCGTTCTAAATGACGACTCTATGGCAAGAACAAATATTGAATTTCATTATGTATTTCCATCTAATTCCAAACGTCTTCCTTCTAGATACCTAATAGGCTTGTTAGAAGACCATCTACTTCAGCTGGGAATTGTCAATGTAATTGTTTCTCATGCATCCATGCGTGAAGAGAAAGCGGGTGTAGGCATTTTCTCAGAGGCTTTATCTTGGTCATTCTCAGTGCGTCTTCCGGATTATACCCTCATATTGGAAGCAGAGCTTCTCGCAATTATTTTAGCCCTTCGAAAACTTTCAATAAATGATTCAGCAGTTCTTGTACTTACTGATTCGCTCACCGTATGTAAATTTCTAGCTTCAGCGTCTTCTTCTAAGTCTCCAATTTGGAACGCATTTACTTCATTTATCCCTAAAAACCTGTGTACAGTGCGGTTGGTATGGGTGCCAGGTCATCGTGGCATATTTGTAAACGAGATGGCCGATGCACTTGCGCGGTGGTCTCTAGATGGTCCTGTAATATCCATCGTATCTGATACTGGTTTTATTACTGAATCCAGATTTCGTAAATATTTCTTACATCAAGATTTCATGAAAATGAGGTTACCAGTTCGAGAATATGATCATCTTTCGTTTTCTTGGGGTAATAAATGGTGCCCCACTCGCAAATTGGCAGTGTCCTTAACAAAATTTCGATGCCAGATTCCTCCTCTTAATTTTTACTTACACAGGTCTGGTCAGGTGCCGTCTCCTTTATGCTTTTACTGTCAAGAGCCTGAAAACATCGAACACTTTTTTAATTTCTTGCCGCCGCTTCGATAACCATAGAAAAAACATCTCGCAACTTTATTCCAAAAATTAAGAATTTCTCTTAATTCTCAAAACATTCTTTCACTTGAGGCTTCTTCTCTGGGCCACAGCAACAGGAACGTGTGCATTGCCGTATGCGAATTTCTTAGAGACGAAAGAAGAATTACTTGTTAAGATATTCCCAATCAAAATTCATTACTTCGGACTTCTCACTAATTTGATAGTACTCTATATTATAGCTCTATACTTATACAATCCCTTGACCGATTAATTCATTTTCTTTCATCTAAATTTTAAATTTTCCCTCATATTAACCGCCGGTGTAACGGCCAATCCCCCGTAGTAGGTACGAGCCATAGGTAAATGGTCAAGCAAGCAAGCAAGCTTGCTTATAACTAAAAGCTTTATTGCTTGAAAAGAAAATGTATACGTAAACCCCACCTAAGGGAGGCGTGTTCTTATGCATTTTCTGGTTTTGTTCTTTCTTGCCTTGTCCACGGCGCGTATACGCGCGGGTGTGGGGGTCACGTTTACGTATATATTTTCTTTCAAGGGGAAATGCTACTCGAAAAAAAAAGTTTCTTTAATCTGTGGTCTAGGGAAATGAAATTCTTGCCGTTTACAGAGGCTTGTATGTTCATTTCAAATATGCAATCAGTTTTATAGTAGGTTGCATAGTTTTCGTTTTTTACCATGACAATGTGTTAAATATGGTTCGTTTTGTAGACACTTTTCTTGCCACTATTTTTTTTTGTTTCTGAGCCATTAATGGCTCATATTGCTCCACATGAAGTCGAGGTTTTGACGGAAGCCCGTCTGGTCGGGAAGTAACATGATAGAAATAAAAGGAGGACACCGACCATGAAAAGGAATACGAAGAAAGACGTTTCGGCTCCCCTGACGGGAGCCTTGTTCACAATCTTGTGAACAAGGCTCCCGTCAGGGGAGCCGAAACGTCTTTCTTCGTATTCCTTTTCATGGTCGAACAAGGCTCCCGTCAGGGGAGCCGAAACGTCTTTCTTCGTATTCCTTTTCATGGTCGGTGTCCTCCTTTTATTTCTATCATTGCGCCACATTAACTGTAGATTGCAAATAACAAGAAAATGCGTATAAAACATTTTAATGGACAAGAAAAATTGTAATGTGAGAAGTCTTAGAATGCTCAGACCATACTAATTGGTTACTTTAGGTTCGTAATAATTATATAGGTGATATCAAGTTTTAAAGTAACTACTTGCACTCTTCAAATGGTAAGGAATAAGTGGGCGAAATTTCATACCGATCTGGCCATCAGAAGTACCAAAAAACATGATGACAATCTCATGAAGCTGCCCAGGATTGTATCTTGAGAAAAACGCATTTTAAAGGTATAAGTTAAAGCTCATCTATGCGGCAAAGATATGCTTTTTAATATGATTTCTTCCATCATGAGAGTTTGGGAATCATGGTTATTTAGAGCATGTGGCTTTGGTGAACTGCTCACGCAAAATGCAATGGCAAGTAGCCGGGTGACAATTTTCAGGGGACTCTAGCCAATGAGCTCTTTTTTAGTTTTTAGTAGCCACCTTGTGCTCTTTAGAAGCGGCTTCAGCCTACTTCGAGTTTAATTACGATCTTCATTTTTCTATGTCGTGAAAGTAGAGAAACTAGACTTGTGAAAGCATATAAAAACCAAAAATATGTAATTTAGGAAAAAACTTGTGTTTTTCGACTCGCAGCTCCCCTTAAAGCAATAAAGCCTCGAATCAGAAGAGCTACGCTGTTAAAAGGAAGGCCGCCCAGATCCGCTCGCCATCAGTCTTGGCACCAACAGTGCGAAGTTGCCATAATTTTTTATTTCTGCCGACACCCCGGAAAAAAATAACGATGCGGGAAGGACACGCGATGACGCCTCCTGTTAGCCTATTTCTTTTTTGCTCTTTGCATTGCTCTTTGTACATACAACAATTTTCGTTTTACTTTCCGCGAACTTACGTTGTTGGGCAACAGTTTAACGAATGAACGTTACGTCTTTCTTGTTACAGCCAAGGATTTCTTTCTATGACCCAAAATGTCCTCGGCTCGCTGATATCAGCGCAGGAGGATCTGCGGTAATTATTGGTTCATATATTGCTGCCGATCCGAAAATAAACGGGTGAGTTTGAGGCGTTGGTCTCGGACAGTGCAATTTGCAAAATCTTTTGGCAACTGACTTTATATCAATGGGGTACATAATAGCGCAAACTTGGAAAAGAAGACAGATTCGTATATGAAATTAAAAGACAGATTCGTATATGGGAAGACATATGTGGGCCAAACTGGACGCTGTCTCTACGAGCGAGCTCCGAAGCATGCATTAGCTTTAAAAAATAAAGGAAATGCGCAGTTACCTGCGCATTGTATAGCCTGCAGATGTGAGCATCAACTTAGTGAGATCAAGATAATAGGCAGAAGCAACGACACGTTAGCGAGAGAGTTATTGGAGGCGTTTCATATTAAGAAGAGCGGCACGTGTTGCATCAGTGATACGTCTATATGACTTTTCCAAAATGAGATGCAGCTCCTTGATATGCGAGTGTGACCACTGTTTGCCGAATTTGATGAACGCATGCACAGATAGTTGTAATCTGGTGGCTTGTTCTTTCGAATAAACAATTGAAATTTAGCGCCCGACTTTTGTGCTCCCTCCTACTTCTTTTCTCGAATCTGTCTTTTTTTCCCAAGTTTGAGCTATTATGTACCCCCTTGATGTTAAACAATTCGCCCAACAACAAGTCTTACATGAATTTATATCGTGGTACGCGGTCAGTGCTTTTTTCGCTCTACATGGCCGTTTTGTGTTTCTCTGCTTTTATTGATAGAGTATCGAAGAGGTGAGGCGATAATTCACGAAACATATCGCTCGTAAGATGAGGCACTTTATTGGGCGTTCAGTACACACATTGTTCAGTATAAATTTCGACATTGTTTGTACACATATGCTGCATATAACCGCTCTCTCGCTCTTTGGCGGCAACTATATCCCCTGAAACTTCGTCAAGTTACGACATACCTTGAAGAAACCGCGCCTCCTCTGTGTTCTCCGTCCTCCACCCTGTCCGAGGCTGAAGTTGCGTCGCTATTGGCCAACTGGCGTCACGTGGCATTGCGCGCAGACATGGTTTACAGCCACTCTCGATTACGATCCTTGCTCCAGATCTTTCCGCGCGCTGGCGGAGAGCGCATATATTGCGTGCCCACGCAGTTGCTGATCCGTGCGCGATGTGTTGCAAAACAAACTTGATAACTAAGGGCGGCGTCCATTTTAATCGCCGGGCGTAGGTGCTGCGCTTTAGAAGATCGAAGTTGATTTAGCGAATACGAAAAACATTCTCGTCACACCGTCCTGTATGCGCGAGTTACGAAGAACGAGATATGTGTGCGCCGAATTGAAATGGAGTAAACGAGGAAAAATATCTTCGATTCAAGTTATGAGTATCTCAATGTTGTACGTTTCGAGGTTTGAGCGATTTGCTGCGAGGTATGATATCATAAGCAGGTTAAAACAGAGGCAACGATGACTGACTCACCAGCTTGCTTTTCTCCTATTGCACACGCAGGACAACATTCCTCGCACCTGGCGTTGACTGCTGTGCCTTGCAACACACTGCTGGAGTTCAGTGTCGCCGCCCGAAACCGTTTCTCGAACGATGTACGTTCGTGCCACGCGTGCAAAAGCCCTGCAGCATTACATGACACGTTTTCTGATGCTGGCAGCATACGGTGCCTGCATCTATGCGGTAGCTAGCTTATCTGCGAAACAACGCCTTTCGGCGGAGAAATCACCAGAGTACTCGTTGCGGGAGCGCCTATCGTAGTCGGTTCGAGCAGCACTCTTGAAATACCTGGAATATCGAGGTCCGCGTGAGTCTGCTTTTGGTGGGCTCGAGAAAGGAGCGAGCGTTCTGCGCTTTGGCGTAGCTCGGCGTACAATTGCTGCCAGCGACGGTGTATTCCTAGTACGGTGCTGAGTGGGGCCCCGCACCGCCCTTGTTCACATGCAAAGGGGTCAAGGGCGCGGGAGGAGATTGCCGTAGTTGCGCCTGGGACTCATCGGGTCGCATTGTATGAAAGAACAATAAATTTTACTTCACTTCGCTTAACATCACATCAGGGACTGGCCACAGAGACACGAAGCCCAATGACGGCTCAAGAGCAGATTGTGGCGTTGGCGGTAGCACGTAGTTGCTTTCTGCTAACAAGGCGTCTTCTACACTGCGGGCTTCCCTGGCTAGATGCTCAGCGGTTTCGAATGTGCGCCCGTCAAGAAATGGCCTGAATCTGGCGTGACTCGGCTCGGTTACCCGAGGTAGTTTGTTCTATTCCAAGGCAGTTGTTGCTGCTCGGTGATGCACTTCTTGCATCGTGCACGCATACTCGAGTAAATTTTCATCGGGATTCTGGGTTCTCAGTTCGAGCTCACGCTGGACTCGCAGCTCGTACCCAGGGGTAGGAATTCAATTCGGAAGTGTTTTACAAACTCTACCCCTGTAGTCAAGGGTGATTGTAACCTCTACCATCGTAATCCAGGGGCTGCGGAATAACAATTTTTCTGCAAGTGACAACGACGACAAAAAACAGAGAATTTTTCATCCTAGTTGCGTGAAACAAAAAAAAAAGCCAGCCCAAAAATTCCTTTCATTCATTCATTCACAGCGAGGGCCTCTTTCTGGCAGACTTGGTTCCCTTAGGTAGAATGCGAGATCTTATTGGTCCGCTGTCCGCTCAATAAAACGTTCACGGAGCTACGTGACGCCATGTGGCAAAAATAACAAGCGTTCCACACTCGTCCTCACGGCTATGAGCGGCACTGACTAACACTCACAGGTTTATGTGCACATAAACACCTCATAAAGTGGACGAGGGGACAACCGCCGCCGTAGCTCAATTGGTGAGAGCAAAGGGCGCGTAATCATAAGGTTACAGGTTCAGTCCCTGCCGGCGCCAAGTTGTCATTTCGTCCACTGTGCTTTCTTAACATTTAGTGAACTGAACTCTACTGAATTGAATTTATTTGAACGAGGTTGCGAGGATGACCAGGGGAAAATGCTCCATTAAGCAGCTTGAGGAGAACCTGTCCACCTAATACATTGGGCAGCTTCAAAGCGGTCAAACAGAAGCACATGGTATACATAATGCATTAACCAACTAAAAGAGTGAACAACCACGGTCAGAACTAATAAACAAGGTTATTGTGAAAACATTTCGCAAAGTTCAAGTGAAAAAAAAAACATTAGCAGTGGCTTAGCTCGGCTATGCCAGGATATACATAGCGTGAGCTACGGACGGACAGACAGACGGACGGTCGGTCGGACGGACAGATGGGCGGTCGCACGGATGGACGGACGGACAGACGGACGTACTAGCGAGTGAGCTCACGCGAGTCAGCGCCAGCCCATTAGTGAGACGTCACTCAAGGAGGTTCCAGGCATTCTCCGGCGCGCCAGCTGTCCGCCATGTGACGTGACGGCTCCTCGGGCATGCGCAGCACGGCCTCTGGATAAGCCACGCGAAAATGCTCAACCTCGGCCAGTTTAGCTTACGCTACAAAATTATGTGTAGTGATGAAGACCGAGGAAAAATGCAGATGAACTCATGGCAGCACAGGCGCATAAACATGTCGCGTAGCTTCTTTAGCGACAGAGTAGACACTGAGACCATTTTCTTTGTGTAATTGATTAGGATGGCTGGCAAATAAAACTGTCACATTTGTTCACCGCACTTAGTTCTGTTCTTTTTAAAAATCCAAGGTTTTATTTGAAATTTGCCGAATGAATTATGTTGCTGTAAGGATGCCAGTTGTGTTAATGCGTCGTCATCCTTAATTTTTTCCAATTCTACACATGCGCAAAAGCCTACATGTGTACAAAGATTCAATTCTTACAGTTCTCAGCTTTTTGCATTTATATCACAACTAAACTGCAATACACCTAAAACAATACAAATAGCGTCCAATATAGGTTGCATGGCTGCATTGTCTTCGACTTTTCATAAAGGTTGTGCCATAGAAACGAGGCCCTCGGACATTTCTTTCCTTCATGTATTAATAAACAGATACATTAGTCACTCTTGACGTAGCCCCCCAATGAGCATTGCAGCTGCTCACTACTGAAGAGTACAGTTGCTCCCCTCAACGCCCTCCCTCCCAATTTAGAATTTGGCACTGGGAGTGTATGTGTGTGGGAAGGGTGGACGAGGTACTTGTTCTATAGTACATCTCCGAGCCAGGCTCGCAGGACGAAGTATGTTACGGATGCCTTGTCAACTTTTACTGAAATTCCACCCGCAGCAAGACGCACCGCGTAGTTGCATCGCCAGTGCATAACTGAGGTGTGCAGGAACAAATACAAGCCCTGTCAGAACGCATGAGGTTAGATGCAGACGATACTCGGTACCTGTCTTGAGTTGGCAAGTCTTGCCGCTGCGTGTACACCCGTCGGCAAAATATGTCGGGGCGCGCGAGCGGCGACGACAATCGGATGAAACTGCATCGCCGCGGCGTCTGACGTTGTGCGTCCGGTGTCGAGAACTCACAGTGCGCGTGCACGTCCTTTCAGGCTCGCAAAAATGTATTTTACTCGCTTGCAGCGTGCTAGCTGATTACATGTAGCGTTTGGCGGTAGGGGCGCTTTCTTTTTTCAATCTCTCACGCGTTACATTCAACGGGGCAACGGTTGGGCGTACCCTGCTCGCTTTACCCGAATAAAGATAACTTCCTTTGTCTCAGCGACAAAGCGTTCCCACATACAGCCTTCATACAGCATGGTTGCCTTCTGTCCACGTTTTTTTGGGGGGAAAAACGTACCGTGTGGTACTGAAATAGCAACGAGGGCACTAAATCGAAGAGGCGTTGAGCCGAAAAAAAATTCTTCAAATAAATGGTCTGATACACTCCGACGTAACGTCGACGCGCGCGTATGCTGGGCACAGCGACGCTACGCCTGCAAAACGCGAGAAATATAGTCTGACGAGAGGCGCGACCGACGCGACCGGCGTCCGTGGGTGCGCGCCGGCGGCAGCCGGCGCGAGATGTTACATGCTGCCTTTCGCGCCGGCGACATCACACATACTCCACTGAGTCTGTCTCCCTTCGTGACGGAGGGACGCCCGGCGTGCTCAAACGCGCATGCGTCAAGGCAACGTAGCGCGATGCGCGCGCGGGAGTATAGTCGTATAGTGTGCTCGATTTTCACGTCAAAGTAACGTGACGAACCTGGCGACTGACGCCAACTTCGGCCGCCGCTGCCTCACGCGAACGCGTCCGGCTGCCACGTGTTATCTGTCTAATAAATGTAAAACAAGCGGTCCACCTGTCACCGCCAGCCTGCCCCCGTCGAACTGAGCGTGCAATGGATAGAACAAAGAAAGCGACCCCTACCGCATAACCCAAGATGTAATCAGCTAGTACGCTGCAAGCGAATAAAAAGAAGCGGCTACTGGCGTCAAGGACGCGTACGCGCACTGCGAGCAGTGATGTTCCGTGCAGGGAATTTTCCCTTTTTCAGGGAATTTTCGACAGTCATTTTCGACGGAAGGGAAAAAGGGAATCTTCGCGATATTGCGAGGGAATTTTGAGGGGCGGCGAAATTTTTTTTATAACGATCGAAAGACTGTGGACATGAGGCTTTCGCATGTCGCAATCGTCTGGCGCATGTAGCGCGCCAGAAACGGTAGTTTGCAGAAGCCGTTTCTAATCAAGTCAATAAAATGTTAAATACCACCACAAAAGCTTGTTTTATTTCACAATATTTAGTCACCATTATTGAAAAGTTCACGTGCTTTTTTACAAAATGTGGCGCATATAGATACAGAGCGTCTGCTAGGCACATTAATGTACGCCACCCGTCACTCAGTAACAAAAAAAAGAAAAAACAACAATAATAAACTTTTCTTCTTATGCAGTGGCCGTGTGCATGAGCATGTACAGCATTCCTTCCTCATCGCATACCAGCATAAAGCGAGCTCCAAGGTAGCTGCTTCGTAGCATTAAAAGGCGATCTCAGAGGCGATGCTTTGAGTTGGGCAGAAGAAGGAAGAAGAAAGCGATGGGAAGAGCCTGCAACACGTCGAACACTATATATATATATATATATATATATATATATATATATATATATATATATATATATATATATATATATATATATATATATGAGAGGTGGCACTTCAAGAAAACTGCATTTATTACGTCATTTATTACGTTGAAGTGCCACCTCTCATACTTATACTTATACGGCAACCAAAGGCAACCACTCCTTCAACTATATATATATATATATAGTAACCTTTTTGTGCGGGAAATATGCGGGGATTTTTGGCGATGTATGCGGGGGAAAAATGCCGGAAATAGGGAATTTTCGGGCCTCGGAAAGGGAATTCTTCTGTCCAGGACGGAACATCACTGACTGCGAGTCGCCTTTTGCACGTCCTGACTTATTTTGGTGACGGGTGTACGCTGCTCGCGGTTGCCCCACGTAGCGGGAGACTCCTTTCAATGCGTGCACGCGGGTACAAGCTATAGCGAGATGCATGGTGAAAATTGGAATGTACGCGGCACTTAAACTGTCGTACAATATGTGACTTGTATCTGTGGTAAAAGCCTAGCACTGTACCCACTCCTAGGTTGCACGCCAGAATATGCGGCGACTCCGTTTCGTATTTTGTACAATTATTCCTTCTATTATAGCGATAGCAATTATATGGACAGTCTCGACGGGTTTTCGCCGTCGCCGTCAAATCCCGTATTAAGTCCAAATTGATAAGATCCCCTAGCGCATCGTACGTCCTACCCGCGGGTAATCAGCGCGCGAGCGGGTGCGACGAACGCGGCTGAAGCGGAGACGTAACCAGCCCACCCTTCTCCGTCGCTCCGACGCGCATGCGATAAAATCCCCTCCCCGCCCCCCCTTGTTAGACCGGCCGTTGAATGCTCTGGCAGAGAGGATAAGCCGGCCGTCTTTTACGAGCGTGAAAAGAATCGAGGTGGGGGAGGGGGGAGGCTGCTGTGGCAGCAACTGTGAACTCTGATTTCGCGGGTGCGGTTGCCATCGCTGGCACGCGTGCTATTTCGCTATCTCGGCAGCCGACAGCGGGCGGCTCGTATACCCTTCTACGTGCCGGGCTCTCAACGCGAGGAGTATGCCAAAAGTGCCCCTGGAGCGGCCGTATTCTCTTAACATCAGCGGTTTGTAGAGTTACGTGATATTAGGGGCTTTTAGCTTGTACGTATGCTTTTAACGTTACCGTGTTACCGGAATACCGGATTGCGTTTACCGTTTTACCGGAACGCATGTTTTAGAAAAGTTTTAGCACGCCATACGTAAACGTTTACGTACATACGTAAACGTATACCTTTACGTTTGCGAAAACCACCAAATTGCGATGATAACTGCATTTAAACTATCTTTAATTTAGATAAGATTGAAGCACTACTGCGGCAAAATCATCAAAAAGGTTTTTTAGCGTGTAAGGTATCCCAATGTACGCGAAGGAGTATAAAACGTATAAAATACCAGGTTACCGGACGATGGTGTCGACATCTTGTGACGATTTGTGCAACCACAGTCATGGACACGTTTCTTTTCGCCGAGTGTTTTTGAGGGAAGAAATGATTAAAAAGGCAAATCATTCGTAGTTATGCCACTGCAAGGCATTCACATCAGAAGTAGAATGCACGATGTTTCTGCAACACCAATTCTGTGAATTCTGTGCTTGTCTGGTTCATATTAGCCCCGCTAGATGGCGCCACCTATCCAGCATGTCGGGGTTTTAGGCCTCTAACGTTTACTGCTTCGGCTTGCTAAGGTCACTAGCTTCGGCAATCCTGCTGAAACAATTAAGGTGATCACTCGCACTTCGGTTTATTTTGACTCGGCATCGGCGGCTGGAGTCTCCTCAAAGCGGATATCGCGAGTAGCCACGAACGAAGGTGGATTTGTGAGATAGGGCCGAAAACGTAAAGCCTATCCGGCGAGTAGTTTACGTTCCGTAAAAGTTTACGTTCCGCGAAGGCCCGCGCATGCGCAGATTCCTTCCGGTATCCGGTAACACGGTAACGTAAAGAAGTATACGTGCAAGCTAAAAGCCCCTATTGGATCCAAGAGTTAGCGGCCAGCCTCACTTCGTATAGCATTACAATTTCTTGCTATCGCATTCATTGCTTCACCCTTGCGTGAAACTGACTGTAAGGGGCGAAGCTCCTTAGGGCCTAGCATTGTCCGAGTCCGTCACGCTACACAAATCCGAAACTGAAAACCTGCAAACGAAAAACGAACTGTGTAAAAAACCGACTTTATGTGTACATCAACCAAGTGTATGACAGCACAATACATGATCACCTGCGCCGTCCGTCTGTCCGTCCGTCCGTGCACCCATCCATCCGTCCGTGCGTCCGTCCGTGCGTGCGTCCGTCCGTGCGTGCGTCCGTCCGTCCGTCCAAATGTCCGTCTTTTCTACTTGTCGGCGACTTCAACGTAGACATCATGGACATTAGGACCTAGGTTCGCCCACTCGTCATCGTTCACTTCGTGGAAATGCGTGTTTTTTTTCCCTTCCATATTAGGTTTACGCACACTAATTGTTACCATTGTGGACTTGTGTAAGGTCTTCATTATTGATTTAAACAATACAGCCGCAATGTAAGGGTAGAAAATAGACTTGAAGCGAGTGTTTTTTTGAAAGAATTTTTGCCGAGCACCGTTTTACTGCAAAGCTCCGTACGGCTAGGTGGTGGAGAAATGTCCGTCAGTATGCGAGAAAGCAGAAACTAGCATGAAGCAGCAACGCTAGCGTACACTACCTTGTAGGGTATTCGCGCCTGCTCCTGCTTATCTTCTGGTTATGTCACGCGTGTATACAGCTAAGAATGACACCCGACGCAGCATAAATCATTACCTACCACATCATTTATGTGTGCCTAATTCCTTTCAGGTAACGCAGCCAAACAAAATGTTCCAAGCGTGCATGTATTAAATGTGGCGATAGAGACGTCAAAGGTTTACAGCAAAAGACCCTTCGATAGGTGCGAGCTCAGGACAAACAACGAGAACGCAGGTTTCAGCTTCCCCGGTTACACATCTGTACGGAGCGCTTGGTCGGTGATGCTTTATTAGACCACTTCTCCGAAATGAGCAGCAGCAGAGTGCTCCGCGCTAGTTGCTTACGCGGCAATCTGGCCCGCAGCCTCTGGTAAACTGATAAGTAGAGCCACTTAGTACAGAAGCATTATCTTCTAAAAGCGGAAAGATAGAGCTTAAGAACTATCCAGGCAGATAAATCAGTAAGGGTGAGAAAGATCGAAAGGATTTCGCGCAGACTCAGTTTTGAACTTGCAGAACAAGTTGGCAAAAATCTTTTCTTCAAGGAGAGACGCATTCGAGCCATGCTATGTCAGCACCCACCAAAAGGGGAGCAGAGCGCACGCTACAAGCCATGAGAGGCGTTACGAATAAAACTAGATTAAGAAGGGAATGAAAAAAAAATCCCCATCTCCCGCTAAAGGGAACCATGTGTGGATGCGAAGCAGCGGGGAGATAATTAGCTTGAGCAGGAGGAACGTCGCCGCTCTCGTTTCACGGCAGCGGTCCGGGCGGCGTATTTTGAAATGCTGGAGTAGCAGCGCACGCGAGAGAGAAAAGAAATAGAGCGAGGAGGCAGCCAGTGGATCCGCCGGGATTGCTCGCGCGCTACTGGTTCTTCTCTCAAGGTCACGTGGCTGGGGACGCGCGCGCCCTCGCCAACGCACGCAGGCACGGAGGTGTGTTTTCGGCTGTTCCATCGTGCAGAAGCACCCTCGCCCCTTCGCTGCCTTGGATGGATGGATGGATGGATGGTACCCTTTAGATCGGGCGGCCGCTCACGCCACTGCGCTACCGTGCAGCGAGGGCGCGTGCGAGTGGGGTTTCGATGAAGTGGTGATAGTTTCAATGTGCTAAGTGGTTCCGATTGTCAACGTGGAGTGCCTCCGCGTCGACATGTGCACGGACGGCGACGCGCACGAGTGAATCGCCAGCCGGCGCGTAGGCCGGGGGGGGGGGGGGGTTGGGGGTTTCAACCCCCCTGTAGCCCATTCAACCCCCCACCCCTGAAATTTTTCAGGTTTGCTTGCGTATATATACACGCACACGTACAAACACACGCACGAACACACATAAAACATGGTGCAACCCCCCTCCTCTCCCCCCGAAAAGAATTTCTGGCTACGCCGCTGATCGCCAGCCACAGCCAGGCAACAAATACGACGTAGATCGTCGACAGGGAAACCCGAAATCCAAAGCGGAAAGTTTGCATGCTGCCAGTTTTCTTCACAAGTGGCGAAAAGGCAAGTCTATTAATGATATCGACGATCATTGCGAAGCCACATAAGTGCTCCCAATCGAAGAACGGTCGCATTAGCCTCGACTTCGACCACCTATTTTATGTTTACATGGAGCCACTGCGGGTTATGAAACACATGCGCATTATTGATACTTACACGACAGACATGCTGCACGCTCGCTCATCGTATCGAAAGGCACGACGCTGTGTTTGTGATTGAATGCGGCCATAACATTGTGCATTTAGAAAGGGAAGGTAGATAAAGTGTGCGGCAAAGCGTGGGTGCCTCGGCACGATGAAACAGCCGTAGAGACCCCAGTCGCATAGGCATAGAAGCGAGGGTTACGAGGGTGCTTCCGCACGATGGAACAGCCATATACACCAATCTATGCGTGCGTGCGTTTGTGAGCGCGCCCGCGTCCCCAGCCACGTAACCTCACGAGAAGAACCAATGGCGCGCGAGCAATTCCGGAGGAGGCGCTGGCTCCCTCCTCATTCTCTTTCTTTTCTCTCTCGCGTGCGCTGCTACTCCAGCATTTCAAAATGCGCGTCCGGGCGCTCACCGCGGCGCTGCACAGGAGAGAGAATGAGGCGCGCGCGCTCCATCATTTTCATACCGCGGAACTGCCCTGGCGCCCCCCAGCGGAGTATGCAGCCGTCACACCACCTGTCGTGCACCCCGCTCCGTAGAGGATTTCTAGAGGAGAGGACGGGGGGAGGGGACGCGCATGCGCTGTGGGGATGTGGGACGCCGCTCCGTAGAGTAGATGATTCCTAGAGGCGAGGAAGGGGGTGAGCGTAGGAGAGCA
This sequence comes from Rhipicephalus appendiculatus, assembly GCA_030522465.1. NCBI lineage: Eukaryota > Metazoa > Arthropoda > Arachnida > Ixodida > Ixodidae > Rhipicephalus > Rhipicephalus appendiculatus. Next base: position 17,041 of record JALIZH010020163.1, read on the forward strand.
TAGGGGAGGGGAAGCGCATGCGCTGTGGGACGCGGGGGCCGCTCCGTAGAGTAGAGGATTCCTAGAGGAGAGAAAGGTGGTGAGCGTAGGAGAGAGAGGGGGGAGGGGACGCACTTTGGTGGTTTAGGACGCGGGAAGGAGGGACGGACTAAGCCCCCTCCAAACACATGCAAGCAAGATTAAGGAATGGGGTCAACCTGGCCGACAGACACCACCTGCCTAGCCATTGCTAAGCAGCCTCTCTGTGCTCTCGGCCATGACTCAAGGAATGGGGTCAACCTAGAGACAGCCACCGCCTGCCTAGCCATTGCTAAGCAGCCTCTCTGTGCTCTCGGCCATGACTCTGATGACTGTAGTAGGGTTGACGGCCTTCATATTACTACCGTGTTCTGGTTCGCATAATGGGTGCTTCCCTACTTCATGAAAGTGGCCGGACGCAGGACGGGGGGCGCGGGAGGGATGGATATAGTCCCGAGCACAAGATGCTTCCCATCTAAAAAACATGGTTGATCCCTCCGTCGTAGGAATCGGTATAACACGAAAGTGAAACGTGTCCTTACAGAAGTAGTCGAATGTTTACTGCACATTGATATAAGAGAGCTTGCACAATGTCTATTGGTGTGTTGACGCTTATAGCACCCTTTAACGTGGATGCATCCATGTTGACGCTTGATGGTACATCTGTATCCCGACGGCTAACGTCTATGATGAATGAATAAATAAACCCTTGTGGTCATAGATGCTTGTGGTAGCTGTACGGTGAGAGCGGAGTCATTGAAAGCGGTGTGACAGCCAGAAGAGCGTCAATGATTGGGCGCCGAACTTGGGCTAAGGTCGCGTACCCCCGGCATGTTAGAGTTATTGGACAACGCTGCCCGACCAGAGGAAAACCCAACGCGCGTCGTGTCTTCCCCGTTGGCCAGCAGCGATTTTTCGTGGGGCGAGCTAGGAACATGGCTAGGGACGCGGAGTTACGGCCACGCAACGCACTCGCCCGTCGCACAGCTATTTTAGATGCGAAGCAGCTGTTTGACTTGCCTGTGTAACGCTGTCCCTCCCTCCGTGCGTCCGTACCAACGTGCCGCAACGCGCTTCCCTCGCCGCAGGTGTTGGAGCGGTGCCAAGTAGGTCACGCCGCAGCTGCGCGTTGACGTCACGCTCCCCTCGCAGTGCGTGCTGACGTCACTCTCTCCCTCGCCTGCCGCGCTCGCCGAAGCGCCCGCAGCTGCCGCCTGACGCGCCCCTAACGTACGCGTTGAAACATGTCTGTACGTGTCACCTCTCTCTTTCCTGTGCAACGCCGCGATGAGCGCCAGCGTCAACGCCGCCGCCAGTGTAAGCGTTAGCGCCCGCTGCTTTGCATCTACACATGGTTCCCTTTAGCGGGACATGGTGTAATTTTTGGTATTGACGGATGCTACAAGTGTGGATGCTAGGGGTAAGGTCGCCACCTGGCAGTGTGTTAATGCGTCGGCAAAATTACACGTTTACTATTCGAAACACGCCGAATGGGACGGACGCGGAGAAACAAAGCTTTGAAGAAAATAATCGTGCATTTCACGATCATAATGCATTACTTCTCTTAGCAAGAGCACTGTTAGAAGACAGTGGTAGATATAAAAGGCTTGTTTTTAAAGCCTGCAAAGTATTTTACGCATGCCAAAGTTTTGATTACTAGTCAGCTCAGAGCTGACGGTTCTTCATTCCACTGTGTAGTTGTACTGCTTTTCTCTTGTATATTGTCGAGCATGTGAAGACTCTTGATATGTAAGGCAATAAAGAAAAGTGACCGTGGCGCAGTGGATAGCGTACCCGGCATCTCTTGTCGCGGACCTAGAGGTCGTACGCTCGACTCCCGTTGACGGAACTTTTTTTCTTTGTCTTCTGATCATGTGTATTTTTTCGACGTGATTTCCGTGACGGAAATACGTCACTCAAATCTTGGTGGACCCCGGCATAAAACACTTTCGTGTTAAAATAAGGATATGCAAGTGTCAAGTGTCGACGCGTGCGTGCTAATTTTAAGCTTCAATGCTTTGCAACGGAAAGAGGAAAAAGATCATTTACAAATAATACATATTACAAACCATAGATTATCCCACAATTTTCTCGAGGGAACAGCGGACTCTGCAATCGTTCAGCCACCATGCGATTGATGGGTAGTGCACGGATTTGCCCCATGTTCATGCTTGCGGCTTCGATAGCGCTCGTTGCGTTGTTAGTTGTGAAAAAATCCGTAAACAGAGATTGTGTGCTCGAGCTGATGTTTCGACAAGTGGACTTGTCTCCTTCAAGGCTAGAACTAGCTTAAGGTTCGCAAGTTTCGAACTTGCCCTTACTGCGATTTTTTTTATTTGTTTATTATTTTGTTTTGGCGTTTGTTTCGGAATAAAACAGCGGATTGCTTTGAACTTCGTGAGACGAATTAAGTTGGTGAGCCCAAACAGGTTAAGGTGGTGTAGTGGAACTGGCGAACTTCATCTAGCGTCTGGAACTAGTGAACTTCATGTAGCGACAAAGCCGCTCCTGGACACACGCAGCCAAACGCAGCTGAAAGAACAAGGCTTATACGAATCCGTTTACTACCCACCATTCCCATGCTAGCTGAAGCGGCATACATTGCTGCTCCCACAGACACTAGCACCAGAGTTGCCTCTAGTAAATATTGTAGTAAAGTCTACGTAAGAAACAATCGCATGCCCCTGCATAGAGGGCCGCATTTTGATAGACATCTCTTCACTACACGCGATTCAGTATGCCTGGATACCATCACAGTTACGTCCTTGTGCATATTCGCAGGATAATGATTGGCTACTACCAATCGAAGAAAAACTTTCACGTGTTCACTGAGTACACGACGCCGAAAGTGGAGATCGTATTCCAGGTCACAGTGACCAACTTCGCCGTCTCGATTGCCACGAAGGACAAAAGAGTGATCCTGAAGGACGACTTAATCGACGACGGGTGGTACACGCTGCTCGTCCAAAACATCAGCATTACTAACATGGAAATTGTAAGAAAGCTCCTATGCCTTTCTACAGTCGACTGCAACCTAAGAAAAAATATGTCAGCTCCACCCACAACCGTCACAGTTCCTCCCCCATGTAATTTGCATAATTGGTCCGTCCAGCTGCGCTCACTTTATTCTTATGACGTCAAGTACTTCTGGAATGTTTCAGGCAGCTGAGTTTCTGCATACAGACACAAGATCGTGTCGCTTATTTTAGGTCGCAAAGTTGAACGCCCTGGAATAATTGGTCAGGGGTTCTGTCATTGCTGCTAAGTCCAGACGTAATGCTTCAGCTTTAACTCTTAATACGCGTGGTACTTAAATTAGATGAGAAAAAAAGTACTTACGGTTTGAGCAGACACCACCTAGCACGACCGTCTTGTAGAAAGGGAGGGCAGGTGCACCACCGTTCTATGGGCGAGCTTACATTTTTTCTTAGATTGTAACCGAGTGAACTTGTTTTAAGCCATTTCTGTGCTGCTTTGATTTATCTAGAGCAGGGGTCGGCAACCTGCGGCCCGCGTAGCTGTATTATGCGCCCCCCCTGCACAGCGTCAAAACCACCTACGCCATTTTCCTTGCCCCTGCTTATCTGAAAGCCAACGTGGCAGTTTGACCTAAAATGGGATTTTCGCTTGTAACCTATGGTTGATTGCAAATAAACGTGATTTCTAATCTAGTTATACACATGAGTTTCAAATCGCCGAATTTTTACGCTTTGCCTGCGCATTTTGTGCGGCCCCCCCGCTGTGTCGCCTTCATGCAACTTCGCCCTCCACCTGAGTGCCGACTTGAGATCCAGAAGAAACACGGCTTCTAACGTAGGCGTGGCAGTGCAACCACCCCCTGAAGGCGCAACATTTTTTATGCAAACAGCTAATGGCTGCATTTGTATAATGTGATGACGAATGCAAGTTTTTCTTTGTATAACGCGTTAAGAACGCGTGGTATCTCAAGGGTGCCAAGGAAGTAAATATTGACTATTAGCTGCAAAGGGCAATTAGAATATTACTGTAATAATCAAATATAGCTCGATTTACATATAAGTATGCGGCATGAGGACTTTAGGATTATAAAGGTATGCGCTTTTCGAATATTCTAGTCAACGTGTGTATAGAAAGTCCTTTATTTATTGACTTCATGTCGCAAATAGGTACACACTCATGTTCCAAAACATTAGGCCCTTTTGGAGCCGTGCATACACCTGCCACAGAATTCCCTTGGATTATTACTAATTTAGAAAACGGTCGTGGATCTCAACAGTTAATGGTAATTTATACTAATGTCATGCTAGCTCACGATAAGATCAGAGCTTCTTTATCCACTTCACGTGTCCGCGTCTTCTTCCCTAGCCGCAGTTTTAACATTCAATACTCGAGTTTAACAAAAATGTAAAATGTTGGTCCGTATTTAAAAGAGGTGTTTCGGTTAGGCTCTTTCTTCTGGTAGTAATTAATACGATTAGGAGGAGGAGACAATTTAGCATTGGTTGTGATGTTTGATGCCGACAACAGACACACGATATTTTTGCGATAGCAATCACATCGACAGTTCATGCTCAATTTCACCATCGCTGTCGCCGTCGCCTTTATGTTCCGCGTAAAGTCCAACTTGATAACATCACCCCGTGCGAAGTATGTTCTGTGTGCGAGTGAAACCACGCGAGAGCTGTTGGCGAACGCGGCTAACGCAGAGATGAAACGAACCCGCCGTCTCTTTCTCGTGCATGGCGCATGGAGGGGTGCCGGAAAGGGGTCTGCATGGCTCTGGCAGAAAATGCGTAGTTTGATCATACGGGCATGGTAACGCGCACCGTATCCTTACAGTGGATCAGCCGACGGCTCATACCTGTGTACGTGTTGAGTTCGCGTCGCAATGTTTACGATAAAGCCTAAGAGAGCACGAAGCCTGCAACGCTCATGGAAGCGAAGGCGTTTTCTTTCCACAGAGCGTTCGTTATCTCTGTTCCTGTGAGCCCGCCATGGGCGGGTGCCCATATTATTCTAATCACGTCACTGGGAACATTCTCCTTGCCTGCTTCCAGAATTTTGCCGGCTTCTTTAGACGCTTTACCCGTAGCATAAATTTTGATTGCAGTTTTTTAATGGGTTATGATGATTCTGGCCGACAGGTTTGGGATTGCCAGAGCCATGGCCGCCATATCTGTCGCCTCTAGTGAAGAGTGTATCAAGCTACAGCTCGAGATTGGCTCGCGTTGCTCGCTCACTACTACCAGGGTCCTCCTACTGCTGTAGCGTAGTACCCTTGTGGGTACTCTGCCGCATTGGTGTACACTACCCCTTCTTTTTGCAGTAAGGAGCTTTGGAGAACTGGGACCGTGCTTGTCCTGTGTTTCTCATTGTGCATGGGGTGCATGTATCGAGGTGGCCCGAGGACTCACACGCCGGGCCCCCCTCGCAGGCAGACCACTTCCTGTCTAAAAAGCCAGATTAACAACATAATGAGAAATTGTATAACACTACAAAACAGGCGGGAGGATACCCCCCCCCCCCCCCAATAAATCTATAAAAAGAAAGAAGAAGTACTCTGGCGAAAACTGCAGATGGGTTCATTCCGAAACCTAGATGTCCTGAGCAAATGGCATCCTGGAGCGCACTTTTCCAGATGCAAAAACTGTGCAGGCATAATGACCCTAGATACCATGCCCTGGGCCTCTCCAGCGCTTAACGGTCTACCTGGAAATAAGAAGTCATGGGAATCCTCCCTGCTCAGCCCGGAAGGACGAGACCTCAAACAAGTCATCCGTCAGGCCTAGGCCCCCGCCAGAAGCCAACTGGTAGCGGCCGACGTTAGGGGGGGTAGGGGGGGTAGATGGTGAAAGGCGGAGCTGCGGCTCACCCCTATCACCCATACTTTCTGACGGGTGCTGATAAAGTGCGTTGTTTATCTCTTACTCCAGGGTTCTGTTTATACGCCAGGTCTCCTGCTAAATGAGTGAGCTGCTAGTCTTGCTTCCTAAAGTTCAATTTCTGCATATCGCATACATTGCTTTCAGAAATTTTCTCATTCCATTTTGACCCTTTGTCTTACCCAACTATGAAACATTAGGCTAGAGTGGTGACTGCGCAATC
>JALIZH010020165.1:0-38196 GCA_030522465.1 Rhipicephalus appendiculatus
AGTCCCTCTATTTGCGAAAAGAGCACGCTTTTTAAACACCGCGAAGTAACAACTGTCACACTTGTTAGTTCGCGCTCGTCTGTACTAGTGAATACGTTTCGAGCGTCGTTTTTGTTTGAGCAGCGCGTTAAGCGTCGAGCTGTGAATGTTTTTAGTTCGCTCTCGTCTTGTGCGTGTTGTTTTCCTGCGTCATGTGTGCGTGAGCAGCTCGCTGCACGTTTCGACCTGCTTGCCATTCGTCGCTTGACATTCCCAATTTGTTGCTATCGCATTCATTGCTTCGCCTTGTGGCGATACTGTGAGTTTTTCTGATCTCGGTAATCATCTTCTGCCTAAAGTTCGCACGATCTGTGGTAGGGTCACCACCACGTTTACGGGAATCAAGCTGTGGAATTCCCTTCCTTACGTCATTAAGTGATCAACCACGGAACATACATTCAGAAACCAAGTAAAGAAATACTAGCAACTGCTTTTTATTGGTACATGTTATATTGCTCTTAGGTTATGTATAGCAATTTGCGATTATTTTTCAGCAGTACCTTTTGCTTTTTGCCTGTTCAACATATACGTATTTTTGCTTTCGGATTCTTTTCGCACTGTTCATTTTCTTTCTTACCGAAGATACTGTAACCACGGAATGATATATATCTTCTTTCCCGTTCACAACATGTATGGGAGCACCCCCGACAATTTCTAACTTTGGGGCTTCTTGTGTAGTACCAATCTTGTACACACTTTTTCTGTAAACTAAAATATCGTTTATGTTGAATGAACTTGAACTTGAACTGGAACAAGACACACTTTGTGTTTCCCTATTGTCCTGCCATGGTGTTCAGCTTTTTCGCACACCGCGGGATGCCGACCATAGCCCAAGTTCTGCGTCCAGTCAGCGACGCGCTTCTGGGTGTCACACCACCTTCGCTGATAACGCTCTTACCATGTACTACTGTAGCTAACACAACAGTTTGTTTATTCACTGGTTATGGACATTAGTCGTCGGGATGGAGGTGTAGCACCGAGCGTCAGCATGGGTGCATCCATGTTAAAACACCAACAGACATTGTGCAAGCTCCTTTATGTCATTGTACAGTAAACATTCTACTATTCCTGCATGAAAACGGTTTCCTTTCCGCAGTTTTTTTCAGAGACGTGGAAGTTTTATCGCCGCATTGCAAAAAGAGGGGCATCAATAAAGCATTTTATGCTCCGAGTGCTATCCGCTACGCACATAATAGCATTTTTTCTAGAACACTAGTCCAGAACAATCGTTCACCTGAGTTAATAAAAAGCATTACGTACATAACGAAAAATGTTGTTGTCAAAGGTCATCAGTCTAATGAGCGACTTAGTGCGTCTGCGTCTACACAGCTTCTGCGTCTCCTGGATGTTTCATTAATCAACGAAGAAAGGAAGATCATTTTTAGAAGAAATAATGGGTCACACGGTATTAAACGACCTTTTACAGAAACCCAATCAATGCTGCACCAATATAGTACGAGTACGTGTTGCTGGCAGAGCAATTCGATAGGATAATTAGCAGATCGCTCTATGACAGATGTGCAACGTGCGTAGTTTATTTTCAGGAATAAAATCTGCAAATTGTTGCAGGTCTTTTCGCTGCTGTTTTCAGCGGCACCTGCTGAAGACGTTCTAAAGGCGAGTGATGTTAGGTATGCCACTGAGGCCATGAATAATTTAGCGAGTTAAATTTTTAATACATATCCCTTACCATAATGGCGTCTATGATGTTTTGAAAAGACGAACAGTGAGAAAGAAATAGAAAGTTAAGGGTTAGTACTGCACTTGGTTACATCGGGCGGGCAGAGAGCGTAGAGTAACTGTGTGAAAGCATGCTCCTTATTGACGTTACCTGCGCGACTGGCGTAAATTTGTAGGCTTGCCTTAGTTACGTATGCTTGATCGCGGCGCAAAATGAGTTTTGTGAAAGGATCTATTGTAAAGAGGAGAAAATGAAGCCCTAAACTGGGAACCAAAACGTGACTTTCCCAGAAACTAAAAGGCACCTTCCATCGATGTCTGCAGTTTAGGTATGGCGTGGAACTCGAAGGCATAATACGTTATCAAGTAAGCATAAATCTGAATAATACAATGTTGCGGATGTATCGCCCACAGAATCAGTCATTTTCTTTTTTCAAGCGAAGCTAGTACTGATGGGAATGTGTAGCAGGTGGTATTTCAAAGAACCTTCCTCACCAAAGAAGGTGCTCACCAAAGGAGTACTAAATAAAACACAGTAGATTCTTATTAGGGGTTAGGGTGCGAAACCGGGTCCCCAATTTGAGAAAGCAAGTCCCTTGAACGCTAGGCCACAAGCCACACTTGCCCAAAGTTAACTGACAAAAACTACAAGAATGCGTTATACAGACGATGCACAAAACAAATGGCAAGCAGTAGAATTGCTATTGGCAATTCACTGCAATATTTCGCGCTGGCGGTATGTCCCGAATATATTCACTTGGGTGAGGATATCGAGAAGAGGAAGAATACCTAAATAAATAAATGAAGAAGAGTGGAACGAAGAATGAAAAATGTGGAATATTGCCACGCGCACTATTTATTTCACTTTTGCTGAATTCGGTTTACGCCCACAAAGACCGTCAGCAATGCTAAATGTAACAGCGCCTCAGTGTCCCAGAAACTTCCAGATTTTAGTAGATCGTCCTGTTAAGATTACCTGCAGGACGTGAACACTCAGGCTTATTCCAGAGCCTGCGCGACGATCTGTGACAAGGCTGGAATATTTGATGTCACACGTATAAATGCCGACGCGCTTCACCGCATGTCAGTTTAATCGACGACCGACGCTCTGTTCGCCGCTCTCAGTGCCAGTGTGCATTGCTGCAGTCTGACTTTCAGTTTCCCGGCCACGAGTTCAGCTAAATAAAGAGATTCTTCTTTGACACGCCCATAGGTCGGCGAACTCACTCATGAATCGACTCACTCGGACTCACTCAGACTCACATTGAGCCGCGAGTCTGAGTCTGAGTAAGTCCGGGTGAGTAATATTTTGGTGAGTTTGAGTCCGAGTGAGTACGGTTGAAGAAAATTCTTGTGAGTGTGAGTCCGAGTGAGTTCGGTTTAGGAAAATTTTGGTGAGTCTCAGTCCGAGTGAGTCCAAAGTGCAAGATCTATTTCTTGAGTGACTCTGAGTGAGTTCCACTTTTTTCGCCGACCTAGGCTATCAACCTTGCCTTGATTCACGTATAAACTGACGTCTACTCACACGTATTCCTGCTGCTGTTGTCTCGCCCACACAGTTTGACATGTACCTCTGATATTCTGTCATTATGTTCTGACCTTATAGTCTGCGTTAGCAGGCTTCTCTTGTGCGGTGATGTAGAACTGAACCCGGGGCCTCCTAAGTTAAACAAGGCTAACACTCGTTTACGTGGTTCGTCCTTTGCCGATTTCGATGCTGCGGCGGCTGACTTGTCGTCGGTGACTCAAATGCTTACCGAATTAATTAAGAGTCAGCAACGCATATCGCAAGATATAGCTGATATGAAGAAGTTTCATGAAGTTGTCAATTCTAGGTTTGGTGCTTTAGAGACTCGTGTTTCCGCATTAGAATCGCTTCCCGTCACGTCTTCTACAACTGCCGGTAATAATGTGAACAGCGATATTCAGCAGCTACAAATCCAAATCAACCAACTCACTATGCGTAATGATGATCCGGAAAACTGATCTCGCCGCAATAACTTGCTGCTGCTTCGCCTCGCTGAGACACCGGATCAATCCTCTGACCTTCTACTGTCTATCCTTTCTGAGTGGTTCAAAGGAAATCTGCAAATTGATTGCCCGAATATCGAAAGGTGTCACAGGATCGGACGTAGGCAAGCGGATCGACCGCGCCCCATTATCATAAAGCTGCTCGACTATCGCGAAAAAAACAACTGTACTTAAAAACGGCTACAAACTTAAAGGGTCTAACTTTCGCATTTCCGAAGACTATTCATTGCGCGTACGAACTATCAGAAAGAAGATATGGGAAGTATCAAAACCCTTTCGGGATAATGGATCCATTGTACGCTTGAGTTTTTATCATGTGTTTATAGATCAAATTAGGTACAACTGGAACGATGACACTAACTCCCTCGTTAGGATTCATTCTCGCTCAACAAAAGCTCCTTCGAACGTCACCACTAATGCTCCTTGACGTCTCGGGAAGGATCCTAAGGAGGCCCTGCGCATATTAAATGTTAATGCCAGAAGCCTAGTCAACAAGTTCCCAAATTTTCTTTCTCTTATCACGGCCCATTCACCGGACATAGCCGGCGTAAGAGAAACTTGGTTAAATGAACATATATATGATAGCGAAATAACACCTCCAGGTTTTACAGTCGTCAGAACTGACAGACGTCATGGCAGGGGAGGGGGGTGTTGCACTATTTTTACGGTCTGTTCTTAAATGTTCAGTTATCCCCAGTCCACCTGATATCGAATCCGTTTGGTGCAAGGTCTTTTTTTGGAAGCATTTCCAGAGTCTTTGGCGTAGTTTACCGCTCGCCATCATCGAACATAGATCAGCTGCTCACTTTAACAACTTTCATGCACGAGCGCTTCTTATCCACTTCCAGGAGCTTGATCTGCCTGGGTGATTTCAACACTCCAGGTATTTTGTGGCCATCTCTATCGCTCACAGGTTATGACATAGACATCAGCAAAATTCTGTTAGATTTTTCGCTCTATTTTTGTTTAAAACAGATTGTTGAAACTAACACACGAGGCGATGCAGTTTTAGGTTTAGTTTTTGTTCGTCCTTTCCTCTTAGACAATGGTTATGAATGCGAAGTTGCTGATGGTATTTCAGACCACAAGGCCGTTCTAGTATCCATTTCTGTTCCTGTGCGTACCAACCATTTTGTCTATTCTACATTCCCAGATCTTTCACGAGCCGATGATGCGTCTGTTCTTGATCTTTTATCCAATTCTTTTGATGATTTCGAACGCCTCAGCGAAAGTAACGATGTAAATTCCTTAGTGGCTTCTTTTGAAAAGACTGTGGCAACTTGTATTGAGCGTTCGGCTGGCCTGACGTTAAAACCGGAAAAGTGCCATTTTGGTTTCAGTGAACTTTGCTTCCTAGGCCACGTCGTCAGTCAAGAGGGCGTTCGACCTGACCCGGACAAAATCGACGCTGTTGCAAAGTTTCCTGCACCACATGACAAGAAAGCAGTCAGGCGCTTCTTAGGCCTCTGCGCCTATTACCGAACGAATCATCGCGAACTTTTCGTCTATTGCGGCGCCTTTGACACGACTCACACGAGAGGATGTTCCTTTTGTTTGGGGCGAAACGGAACAAATGGTATTCCACGACTTACGTCAACGCCTCCAAACACCTCCAGTTCTTGCGCACTTTGACCAGGAAGCGCCAACAGCACTTCACACCGACGCCAGCAATGTACGCCTGGGCGCCGTACTGGTACAGTGGCAAGACCGCTCGGAAAAAGTGATAGCTTATGCCAGCAGAGCTCTCTCTCGCACGGAGGAGAACTACTCGACTACCGAGGAGTGCCACGCCGTAGTCTGGGCGGTTCTCAAATTTCGTCCATATTTGTACGGCCGCTCATTCAAGGTTGTTAGCGACCACCATTCACTTTGCTGGCTCATCAACCTGAAAGACCCGTCAGGCCGTTTGGCGCGCTGGAGCCTTCGGCTTCAAGAGTTTCATATGACCATAATTTATAAACCAGATAAGAGGCATACTGACGCCGACTGCCTCTCGCGGTCGCCCGTCGAGCCTGCCGCTCTTGATGACGCGTCCATGGACGCCGCATTTTTGGGAGTCGTCAATACGACCACTATTTCACAAGAGCAGCGCGGTGACCCAGAGCTGCTTCCGCTAATTGAGTTCCTAGAAGGACGGCGTAAAGATGTGCCGCGAGTTTTCGAGGGAGGACTGCCGTCTTTTTGTTTACGCAACGACGTTCTCTACAAGAACAACTTTTCTCCAACCGGCAGTACGTACTTGCTCGTAGTGCCTGCATCGCTGCGAAAAGAAATTCTGGAAGCCTGCCATGACGAAGCCACCACCGGACATCTCGGCTACACCCGAACATTGTTTCGACTGCGACGCAAGTACTACTGGCTAAAGTTACCTGCTGCAGTGAAACATCATGTGCAGACTTGTGCCGACTGCCAAAGACGCAAAGCGCCCCCCGGCAAGCCAGCAGGCCTATTACATTTCGTCGAAGTAACAGCAAAGCCATTCGCCCAAATTGGAATGGATTTCCTCGGCCCATTCCCAACTTCTACCGCAGGGAACAGATGAATCATCGTCGCCACCGATTACTTGTCTCGCTACGCGGAGACAAAAGCTATGAAGAGGGGCACAGCACAAGAAGCAGCTCACTTCTTCATAGAAAACGTCGTCCTTCGGCACGGAGCCCCAACAGTTGTCGTCACAGACAGAGGAACTGCATTCACGGCACAACTTTTGGAGTCGGTTTTCAGGCTCAGCGGTACCGCTCACCGGAGAACCACGGCGTACCATCCCCAAACAAACGGACTAACGGAGCGCCTGAATAAGACCCTTGCAGACATGCTCTGCATGTACGTCGACACAGAGCATAAAAACTAGGACCAAATCTTGCCTTATGTGACTTTCGCTTATAATACCGCTCGGCAGGAAACTACTGGTATGACACCGTTCAGTTTAATCCATGGTCGCGAAGTCGCAACAACGTTGGACGCTATGCTGCCGCACGAGTGCGACGACACTCATGCCGACGCCGAAGAATTTACTTAGCGCGCCGAGGAAGCCCGACAGCTTGCCCGCGTACGCATCTGTCATCAGCAAGATAAAGATGCGAAACGGTACGACCAACGACGCAAATTCGTTGCCTACACACCAGGCGACAAGGTATGGGTTTGGATCCCAATACGTCGACGCGGACTTTCGGAGAAACTCCTGAGACGATACTTTGGGCCATACAGAGTGATCCGACGGCTGAACGACGTCAACTACGAAGTAATTCCCGACACTGATTGTAGTTCCAGTCACCGGAAGCATTCACCCGAAATCATGCATGTCATCCGGATAAAACCGTACTTGCCGAGCTAACTCTCGTTTGTCGTGTGGGTGCCACTGCATCTGCGTGCGTTTCTATATTTCTTCGTAGAGCGCCATGGCTGGCATCGGGACGATGCCTCTTTCAGAGGGAGGCAAGTGCCACATGCCTACTACGAGGAAGATGAAGACACAGCGCACACGCGCATGTGCGATATACAGAAGGCAGAAGACGAGAAAGAAGATGTACGCTCTTGCGCGTGGTATTAAAAAGACCGTCCTGCTGCTGATTTGTTTATCTGTGCCGCACGACCTCTGTCTACACGTCGCGACAATATATAGGCACTGGATTTTGACCTCCAAGTAGCGCCTGTGTGAGATTTCTCCTGTGCGTGATTAAACAATAAAAATTCACAGCGTACATGTAAAATAAAGTGAGCTGCAAGTCGCCATGACTCTCATCTAGCCTGTAGTATAAACGCGCCCGATCTCACGTCGTTGATGATGTACTGGGCAGAGTTCACGGAAGATTCACGGTTTACCGATGAACCTCCGGAGCTTCGCCCACTTATCATCATTCACTCCGTGGATATGCTGTGAATTTTTTGATAAAGGCGACTATTTGTCAATTTCCGCAATTTCCCTGCGCGTCTCAAGGGCAGTGTTCAATTTGAAAGAAAATGTTGGAGCGTTGCGTGATAAAAAATTACACCATCTCCCGCTAAAGGGAACCATGTGTAGATGTGAAGCAGCGGGCGCTAACGCTTACACTGGCGGCGACGTTGACGATGGCGCTCATCGCAGTGTTGCGCAGGAGAGAAAACTGGGGAGGCGCAAAGCACGCAGTGATGGAGCGGTGTTTCCTACTGGAACATGCCAATCGCTGCTAATGGGCAATGAGAGACAGAAAACTCCGACTGGACACTGAGACCCGCAGTCCGCTTTTAGTCAACGCGCACGCTGCGAATTTTTATTGTTCAACAACGCACAGGAGAAATCTCCCACCGGCACCACCTTGGAGGTCAAGATCCATTGCCATATTTACGGGGTGGCCAGTGAACGGTTGTGCAGCGCGAGCAGTCGGTTTTTTCAACCAAGAAACTCGCTAGCAGACGCTGTCGGCGTCGCGAGGCGCGAGAGAGGGGGGGAGCGTAGGAGAGGAGAGAGAGGGGGGGACGCGCATGCGCAGTGGGAGTGTGGGGGGCCGCGGGCAGGGATGCCTAGAGGAGAGAGGGGGGGAGCGCAAGAGGGGAGAAAGGAGGGGAGGCACATGCGCAGTGAGGGTGTGGTTGCCGCGGGGAGGAATGCCTAGAGGAGAAAGAGGGGGAGAGGAGGTTTTTATTTTTATTTTTTGAAAGGGCTTGCGCATGCGCAGTAAGGGTGGTCACGCCGGCACACCACCACCACCACCACCGGATTAAGCTTCGCCATAAGATGCTTCACATCTAAAAACACGCTCATGCTCCGCCGAGATCTGCGTACCGCCAGCGGTAAATGGTGCATATAAATAGCTCGCCGTTATAACGCCGGCAGAAGCATGGCTCGTGGCTGTGTTGTCTAGCGCAGCAGTCTGCGGAGCGAGAAGTCGCTGGTTTGCTTCCCCGGTGAGGTGCCTTGGAATTTTTTCTATAATATTATTTTAAAGACGATAGTCTTTCTTGGGATACTTGAACGCAAAAATTTTGGTCTTTTTGTTTGTCTGTCCGTAACCCGATTCAGCTCCTCGGTCAAAGTTTAACCACTTTCTGAACGCCGAGCCATCTTGAACTGGTGTTTGCCTTCATACTTGTGAACATATTCGATCAAAAAGCAAATACTACGCATACTTGAGGCGCAACATTAATATGTTAGTGTCAGGTCGTGTGTTCTTTTATTATAAAATACATAGGCACGCAATTCTAAAGACCCTAGTGTTTTATCAATGCCAGCCAGATGCAGCCAATTCAACGTAGAGTAGGCGCTGTCTGAGGCAGGGCAAAACAGTAGTACGGCCGGCACAAGACTATCTTTTTTTGACGACATTTGCAGCGAAGCACGTAGATACGCGGCCAATTTTTAAATGCGAATGCATTTCTTAGTCGGGCTATGTCAGGCGTCCGTCGGTGTCCGCATCTCTCCGCTCTCACTCCCTCTCCCATAGCAACAGCTGCGGGCGCGCGCGCTTATCCTCGCCCCCTAGCAACCGCAGCAGGTGGTGCGGTGGAGTAGCGGAGAGTGAGTGGAGAGGAGGAGCGCGCTCTGGTGTGTGAGGGTGCTCGCGTCGCGGGAGCTCGGCGGAGCTCCCGCGTGTGTGGAGAGAGTGTAGGAGAGGGTAGGTGCAGTGCTTCGCCACTCCTTCTCTCGCCGTTCGCTCTCTCTCCTCCCTGCACCCCACTCTCCCGTCCGCTCGCTCGCACGTATATATATATATATATATATATATATATATATATATATATATATATATATATATATATATATATATATATATATATATATATACAAGGAAAAAAAAGAAAAAAAAGTAAAAGAAAAAAAGAAAAGCAAAAGAAGAACAAAGAAAACGTAAAAAAGCAAGAAAAAAAAACAGGCGCTGCGCCTTGCTCCCGACCGGGCTGCAGAAATTAGGCGCCTTTTCCTTCTTCGAACCACAACCACCATATATACATGGAGTGAAGCGCGCGCGAAATGCATTCGCATTTCCTAACGATTCCTTTCGGGGAGGTGGGGGCATTTTTTTCTTTGTGCCTTTTTATATACATATATAAATACATACACTTATCTGGGACATGACGGCTACGGCGAAAATCAGGCGAGAGTGTCCATATAATTGCCATCTCAAAAAAAAAAGACGGTTGGGTTGGTGCATTCAGGCGTTTCCTAACCGTATTAGTTCACGCCATGAGATAAAAAAACAAAAAAAAAATTTTAAGAGCCCAAGGTGGAGGCCCGAATATGTATTACTGAATAGGGTCATATACATCAGATATATGTGATGTATGCGACTGGAGATGTATTATCAAGTCGGTCTGATCATTCATCTTTGTCACTCCACCCATTCTCCGGTTATCATCTTACTTGACACTTCCGCGCCCATCGTCCGCCTCGGTGGATCAGTGGCTAGGGTGCTCGGCTGCTGACCCGAAGGTCGCGGGTTCGATCCCGGCCGCGGCGGTCGCATTTCGATGGAGGCGAAATGGTAGAGGCCCGTGTACTGTGCGATGTCAGTGCACGTTAAAGAACACCAGATGGTCAAAATTTCCGGAGCCCTCCACTACGGCGTCTCTCATAATCATATCGTGGTTTTGGTACATAAAACCCCACATATTATTCCGCGCCCATCACGCGATTGGTAAGGTTATACCCTTCGCACCCAGAGTGATTACATTTATGCTAACTATTTTATGCGTTATAGCGGTCACTTTGTCCACTACAGACATAAGTGGTGTTAAATATTCGCGAAGGAAGCATTTACAAAGAAAAAGTACAGCCGCTCTATTTCCGTGTCCTGTAAGATTCGTACTTACTTCAACGCAAACATTTCCTGTTGTAATTTATTTAAATGCGAATGAAAGGGGAAGTATGCGATTTACTATTTTAAAGATACCACTTTTCAGACAGACATTCCCACTTCGTAACTGAGGCTTTTATTTACGCGACAGCCTTAGCGAGCCCGAGTCGCAGAAATTCCGGAGTGGGCATCAGATTCGGCGGGGCGTCGGTGTCGGAGGCTTTGAGCGAAAAAAAAATGTTGCCTGTGAGAGAAAATTCGAGGTGCATGCAAATAACTTCGACCCTAGTCAGATTAAAATTGAGGTTTCCAACATGCGAGACATATGTTCTACCACAGAGCCACGACAATGATTGAAACTGCTTCAGAAAAACCCTATAGAGGCGTCTTGTGGGGTCGTGGGTGTATTTTTTTTTTGCTTATTTATTTATCCTTGTAGGCTGGGTATACATGAAAAAAAGTACAAGCATTTCAGCACATAGAAGTTCATAGCGATTGCAGGAATTCTTGAAACATTTGTAATGAATCCTATAACCACTCTTGGTCAAACATATAAGTATACAAACGCCAATTAACAACATTTTCAGATGTTTCTCAAACATTGTAAAGGATTTGTGGACAACAATTTCGGCATTGAGGTTATTTCAGTCTTTGCTGCCTTAAGAAAAAAAACGAATATTTAGAACAGTTATTCCTTGTCTTGAAAGGCACTGTGTTTAGAGCAAGCCTTTGCCCTGTTTGTTAACCTGACCGGTCAGTAAAATATTGGAAGTTTTAACGTTATAATGGCCATTAACGAGTTGAAACAGAAACTTCTATCGGCAGACATGGTTGCGCACAGTTACCGGTGGTAATTCGTTGCGTCTAATTAGCTCACTGATAGATGTACGGCCGTAAGAATTGAAACGGAACGTAAGTACCTTGTGCTGTAATCATTCTAGTTTGTAAATGTTGGCTAAAGTGATTGTGTTCCAAATATTCACAGCATATTTAAACTGCAGCTTTTTTCTACAAAACAAGAAAAGCTTCTTGTAGCGTGTTAGTTTATCTTGGAAAAGTGCACAGCCTATGCTCATCTTGAGTGATAGCGCCACCACGGAGTCGCGTAACCTGGAGACATTTACAAAAAGACCCTTTCAACAGCCAGCGCACTTCAGCCGCGTCTACACCATGGATTTCTTCAACACTGGCTGTACCTTTTTTAATCAGAAACGCGCAGGCATAGAAAATGCCATAGTGATGCATACAGATTACAAAGCTTTTAAGTGTGGAACACATCAGGGGGGCCAGACTGTCATATGATCTCGTCGTCGCTTGGCGTAACGCAAGCAAAATACATATAGCATAGCCATTTGAGCGGCCGCTAGCGCCGAAGAGAAGTATTCTTCCTCTTCTTCTCCGAGCGCCTTGATAATGATGTTAAGTGCGGACTACTTTAAATAAAGCCAGTATAAAAATTGGAAAAAGAGCGAGCAAGCTAGAAATAGAAAGAGGCGGAAAAAAGGCCAAGAATAAGAAGAAAATATAAATAAATAAAACTAAATCTAAATAAAGAGAAAAAAAATCTAGAAGAACTGCACGATACAAAGAGAAAGAAAGACAACAGGAATGAAAGAGAAATTCGAAGAGAAACAAAGAAGGCTGCCCAGCTCCGCACTTCCTTCAGGCTTGACACAACTACTGCCAACCTGCCTTAATTGTTTGATAATAAAAAAGCCGGGCCTGCTTGAAGATGGTCGGCATGACACTCAGGCTAGCTCAGAATTAGAAGAAACTGTTCGGGACATCCAGCAGGTCCGAGAAGCGGTGAAGAGGCTATACCTTCCCGCTGACAAGCGGGTGGCCTTCATCAAGCCGTCAGGCTGGAGAACCTGATTAAAGTTTGGTCCAGGCAAGTCCACGCGTCTTGTAGTCTGAAGAGTATGATTTACACATATAATGTTGCGACACGCGTCTGTAAAATATAAAAATTACTTTGATGTATTCGGGTTTCATCCACAAAAACGATTAGCAACGCTCGGCGGAGACCTCTCCGCAACGCCTGTGTCATAGGCGTGCGCACGGGGGGGGGGGGGGCAAGGGGGGCGAGAAGGGGGGGGCGCAAAGTCAGCCCTATACATTGTAGGGGGGGCGATAGAGGGGGGCGCAAAGTCAGCCCCATACATTGATATATTAGGGAGGGGGGGCGCTGCGACGAACCTTCGCCCCCCCCCCCCCCTGAAGGGGAACCATGCGCACGCTTATGGCCTGCGTAGCTTCTCGTTTGTTTGACATCCTTCTAGTAAGATTGTCCGCAGGACGCGAATAGTCAGGTTTATTCGAGAGCTTACGCGAGGACAGCCGATAGCGATGGAAGGTTCGATGACTGCTCTATAAAAGACGACACAGTCCGCCGGTGATCAAATAACTTGACTGCGGACGACTGTGCACGCCGCCATCAGTTTACAGCATGAATCGCTTGTACGTGATCTTTAATATTCCGGGAACATTTTCTTTCGTCAACGTCACGACCATGTGACAATATAGTCATGGGGTCGTGACGTTGACGGCGACGTGCGTCGACGGCGAAACTGCGTAGCCCCATCTGTCATGTAGGCCCCATCTGTCATGACTGAAATGGCATGTAGTTTTATGAACATCATTAGATTCATGTCATGTACAACATGATTTGTATGCCACGCTCATGGTGCAATTGCGGCCTGTTCGCTAGAGTGATATACACCAAACTTGGTATTGTGCGACGTGTCTGTATGACGAACATTAATGACACATGGTAAAATAAATAGCATGATATTCATGTCATGTACAAGATGATTTACTTGACACGCTCACGGTGCGCTCGTAGCGGGTTCGTTAACTTAGCGAAACGGCTACGGTTCAACATAGATGACAGGTCCTAACGTGTAAATCATGATATGCATGTTAGGTACAACAAGATTTGTTCCTTGCTGTATGCTTCGCATTATATCAATTCCCACAATGCATAGGATCTGCCGTTCTTTTTTTTTCTTTGGAAGTTCTCACTCAAGCATCAGAGTGATGCTTTTTTAGAGGGGTAAACCACAGGCATTTCTTTTTCCACTTTGATGTAACCTCTCTGTTTTAATGAGAATGTTAGTTATCCGCCTGATTAATTTCCCGAACGAGACATTGTGTTCGTTAACTCTCACCTTATAGAAGGAATGTTTCAATATGTTTATCAACATGTGGTAATGAAGCCGATGTTCTTGGTGCATGAACTAAGGAAAGCGCCAAATAGGGCGAGCTGTTCTGAAATACATTCTGGCGGCCTTATTTTGCCATATAAGATGTCATTGTTGTGTGGGACCGCTAATCTTCAAACGCAGACGATTTGGTTAATGCTGTGCAAAGGCAATATAGCATGGTGAACGTACGCTTACCGTTTGGTAGAATAATCAGACTTACGAATATTCAACCATTCTTTGTCGCTTCAAATTGCGCAAGGTTCTGTAGATCGACAGATGTATAACAGGTAGTTTTTATAGTTGTTTGTGACAAGAAAGCTCTAGGAAGAGCCTAGGTGTTTGCAGCCACAAATCAGAAGCAAGCTCTATAAGGTTATCTCGAATGCACTTTTGAAGAATTCCCCAATGAAATATGTAAGGCAGCAGATGCATTTGGCTGTCAGATAACAGCAAATTTAATAAAAACCACCACGGAAAGCGACCAACGGCGAGATTACTTAAGTTGAATTAAAAGTACCGAAAGATCATACCACAAATTTTTTTTCCTGTCGTTTCGTAATTCAAGAGCATTGACCTGAAATACTACTAAGGTTGACGTTCTGACGTTAAAAAAATTCGCCCCGCCCGTTATGCTTTGCCTAAGCGACTCCAAGACGAAGGTCATTTTCTTTGTTTTCTCAGTCGATGTATTGACCTACTCAGCCCAGTTCTAAAATCGTTTTGTACCTAACGTGCTTTTTCACTGCCTGTGTGATTATTTACCTTTGACCAAGCAACTATGTGATGGCGTCATCATAAATGACGTCTTCACGTTATGTGGCATGACGACGTCATAAAGACGTCACAAATTTGGGTGATCTGTGAAGTTATGATGGCGTCATATCATGACTTGTTCACATGATGACAATTTTAACACGAAAATGTTTTATGCCGGCGTCCACCATGACTTTCATGACGCATATCCGTCACGGAAATACGTCACGGAAATACGTCAGCAATATAAACGCGACCAGACGGCAAAAAAAAACAACAACGTAAGTATAAATGTTCCGTTGCTGGGAGTTGAACCCATGACCTCTCGGTCAACGGCGATGGCAGGCTGATGTTTAACACACTACGCCACCGCTTTTTTTCTCTCTTTCTTTATTTCCTACATACTTACAGCATTGAACAAATATATACCAAACAAATGAAAAAAAAAGAGCAAAAAAGAAAAGGTAGAAAACCCTATTGGAATAACTACTATGGTGGGTGCTGGAAAAGATGGTGAATATAGGGGAAATACTGCTGGGTATGCTAGAAATAACCGTGCTTATAGTGGACAGTGGTGGGTGGCATGGTGTACGTTAGATAGGCATGCTAGATAAGATAGTGGACGATTATGGAGAGTAGCAGCAAAATAGTGGGCAGTGTTCCAGCATTCGCGCAATAGCAGCATTCACGCCCTCTATCGCGCGAATGCTGGAAAGCAGCGAGGGAATGATGGGTGAGGAAAATAATGGTGTACCATGCTATACCATGCTGGAGAAGCTGCGCCAGACCATCATGGCGGCAATGACGTCACTTCTGACAGCGTCGGAAGTGGAATTAGTTTAAGCGCTGAGGCAGTGACCACTAGGGTCCCCGCTGCCGTCCTCTCGCATTTCTCTTTCCTGACGTGACACCGTGCTGCTACAACGTGGTCATGGCGTGGTGAATGTGTTTGTGCTAATGCCATTGATTTTTGTGCGGGCCGTTGTTGTGTATTTTATGTCGTGGTCATTCCTTTAGGCGGATCTTCTTGAAGGATTATGATGTGCAGTGAGGGCAAACTGAGTAATGAGCAGCTGCCAGCTTCCCAGGTACGATTGCTTTGCTGATGATAAACGTGATCAGTCTTGGAATACACCCTCTTCAAATACACCCTCTACTCAGTGCATGTTATGCATTATTATTGCTGTATGCGATATAGCCAAGGGATATTGAATGCCGTGGTGCTGAATGTTCTTGCAGTTGTGTTGAACCTGCTACCACACGGCGTTTGTAAAGAAATTGATCGCTACTGTTAAAAGGTACTGGTATATGTGAGACGGACGCACTACCCGCCATAAAACTGAACGCAGAGATAAAATTTTCGCCAGAAAGGTGCTCATCTTACACTGGTATTTAGCAACCGCCACTGCACTTGGAATAATCGAACTAAAAAAGTTATTGCTACAGCCACCGTGTTGTGCTCTAGCAATTTCAATGCTGTAGCACCGGGTTGGGGACTGCAAATCGGTGAAGTGTGATAACTTGCATTGACGGATGTTTGCTTAGCGTTTACTTTGTGTAATTTGGTGAAGCAATAATGAACACTGTTTATGCTCGCACCATTGTGCACCCATAAGATTTTATGTCGGAAAGAACGGGAATTTGTTGAGAATCCATCTCTGAAGTATGACAAAATGTTGAAGGTGCGCTTCGGAGGGGGCTGGGGTGGGGGGGCTGGGTGGTCGGCAGTGTATCGCGTGTGCGAACTGGCGGTCTGTGTATCCCCATGGGCCGGCTTCCAGCATCGTCCACTCTAGATTTCATTGGCTGCTGCAATGTATGAAAATTTGGGCTGTGGTTTCATTATGTTTCTTTTTTTTTCTCGGCTCGGGCAAGTGGATCGCGTGTTTTTTTTTGCGAGGGGAAAGTTATTGGGCACATAATTATTTTCCCTTGGTTTTAACGAGATTGATTTCCAGAGCTCCCATCAACATAACGTTTCCGGCCTGTTTGGAGGGCAAGTAATTGTCCCGGCCCTGAGTGCCGACACTATTCCGTTCACAGCAGCTCGCGAAAAAAAAAAATGGTAGTAACAGCCGGTAATAGCTAACAAGCAGTAGCGATTTGTTGTGCAATTATACTGTATTATGAAAGAAACGTTTAAGCTAGGTGAATACAACAATTTAAAACATAGGAACACACACGTGAAGCGAAGGAAACGAACATACCGCACGCTTCGGGTGTGTGTTTCTTTTTGTGTTCTAACGTGTTTTCTTCGCCCAGATTGATACGTGTCTGCTGTATCTATGTACCAACTAACCCTACAACATGACATGCTTACAACAAGGAGTCACTATGTGTATTTAATTGTGCGAAAGGGTCAGTGTACGTAAGGCGTATCAATCCAGCAACGCCATGGGAGCTGCCCGTTCGGACACCACCGGCCAGACCCTCGCAAGTCACAGTAGGCCATGAGCACTGAGCCAAAAGTTCAAGTGCCCGTCTTCACCGGTCAGAACAGTCACAGGGGCTGTGGGAGCATTACGAGGCGACCATCCATACGCACCCCGATCTCACCGGTATTGAAAAGTTCAAGTACTTCAAGACGTACTTGGCCGACGCTGCGACGTGGGCCATTGAAGGGATACACCTCACAGAAGCGAACTACAACATCACCGTCAAGGTGCTCACGTAAAGGTTTGGCCGCAAAGATTTACTCCTCGACGACCACATAGACAGCCTCCTTGGCATTTAACCAATCGAGACACCGCCGCAAGTGTCAAGGCTGCGGGACCTGTACGAGTAAATGCAGTTCAGGACCGGCTATTTGGCAAGCCTTGGTGTGCCGTCTTCATAGCACGCGTTTTTTGTTTTGCACCGGGTTCTAATGCGCTCATTGCCAGAACACCTGGCCATCCAGTATCGAAAGTGCACGAAGACTAACACAGACGCCGCGGACTCTGCAGTCCAATCCAAAGACGTGCAAATGAAGGCAATCTTGAAGTTCCTTCAGTTGAAGTCGAAAGTAGAGACGAGAGTCCAGCGTCACGCGAGAAACCGACTTCCGGGACACCGTCAACGAACCGTAAGGCTGCGAACACAGGGACACCGCGTCATCTACCGTTCGCCCTAGCATTGACAGCACGGTCATCATCGCCAGGTGCGATTTTAAGGCCTGGCCAGACAATATGTCCCCTCTGTGGCATCTCAGGACATGTGACGCCGGGTTGCGCTATCAGCAGAGAAAAAGCACCAACGTCTTTCCAGCAAGAGCTGCTGCTTCAGGTGTGGAAAGCAAGGTCACATTGCTCGCAGTTGCCGAACAGCATACTGGCTTCAGTGCGATCAATCCTCAGGACGCCATATTTATGCTCTGTGCGATATCTGGGGTCAACGAGGAACCGACACGCCACAATCGGTGGAAGGTGAGCCCCGAGAGGCCACCTCTCGGGGCTCAACTTCCGTTACGTACTTTTCTTGTATGGCCACCATACGAGAAAAGCACGTAACAACGGCTCCTTCGAGCAGCACGCGCTCGACGTCTCTGCTGCTCCAAACAGCGACAGCGTGGGCATCCGGAAACCATAGACGTGTACCAGTGCGACTGCGGCTTGACACGAGCAGCCAACGAACGCTGATCCGTAAGAACCTGTCGCAGTAGCTTTGCCTGCCTTGCACTAGAAATGAACAGATTGACGTCTTTACCTTCAGCGGATCAAACCATCCACGACATTACCAGTGCCGAAGCGTAAACATCACGCTGTGTGGACGTATTGAGCCGATCGACCTCGATCTTGAAGCTCTGGAGGTGCCAGAAGTCTGCACCGTAAAGGTTCCCGCTTTCGAGCCAAACTTGATCAGTACAATACGTGAGCAGAATCTGGCCTTTGCTTATAATCATCAAGAGCACCATCCTCAAGACCCTGCGAAAAGCGTTTTCATCAGTTCAGACCACTACTAGAGGGTAGTGACCGGACGCGTCGAGCGTTTCACCGACACTCTATGTGCATTTGAGGCCATATTTGGCTGGGTCATTCAAGGAGTGTGCGCTAACGTCTACCATCTTTCGTCACCGCGTAACATCCCGTCACCGCGTGACACTGCCTTGTTAGTGGCTTGGCGTTGATAACTTGGTGCTTGAATACCCTGGGCGCGGGAGTCGGCGAGATGAGTGCCTCAGTGTTTGATCAAGCTGCGTTACGACGTCCATATACGTGGCGACGGTTTCTAGGCGTTGTGCTGCAATAGTGGTGGTCACGTTCACGTCGGCGATGCCCGAAGGGCGTACTCTATGCGCTGAGTATCGGTGAGAGTGGCTGGGCATCCCGAAATGAGCTTGAACTTCACGAGGGAGTGGTTAACAATGTTTTCTTCGTGCGCCAGCATGCGACAAGTAACAGCATGTTACCACTGTAGCAAGGTTTGCTTGGCGCTGAATTAATCTGGGAACACTTATTTGAAGGTTTCCCAGGTATATCACTCACGACCAATGACGGCTTTCCAATCTGCGGCTGCTCCAGGAAGTTCACCAAGAGCGACGGCGAAAAGGGTTGAAGGCTCCCACGAAGCCAGGTTTCGAGGTCGTTCCAACTCTTTTATGCAGTGAGTCGCTGACATGCTGCCGTGTCCACTTTATGTAGAAAGTGATGCGCACAGCTCTGGAAGAGTAGTGATTTGAACTGGGGCTGCAGCGCGCTGTGACACGTGATGGAGCTGCTGAAGTAAACCCGTCAGCAACTCGGTACTTAGGGCTGCATCGAAGCTCAACGGTAGAGGTGTAGTTTTCGGGCGCTGGCGGGGCGCTTTGGAGTCTGGGGAGGCAACGCAGGCGTCGTTGAGCGGTTTCAGACAATATTGGCGATTAGACGGTTGATTACCTATTTATTCGACCCGGCAGCGTCTAGATATCGTCGAGGCTCCGCTGAAAAGCCGGCGAGGTTCTCAGGCGTAGCCTCGCTCGAATTCAAGAGTGCCACGGCGTTCACAACAATGTAGCACAAGAGCCACGAGAGACGAAAAGGCGAGCAGGGAAACCGTTTGGGCACTGCAGGCGAGCTACTTCATCGGGTGGGCGTCAGCACGACGGATGGCGAAACAAAGGGAGAGGCGCAACATGGCTCGGATGAAGCGAGCGAGAGGCGTATGGGCTGCAGCACTACGGCACTACACAATGGACGGAAGGCTGTGCGGCCAGTCCGGTGGCTCACTTCAAGCGGCGGGCATAAGGCGCCATCGCAGGCATGATTCGGGGTAGGCTGCGTCAGTTGTGAGGGCAAGGCATAGTAAAACCAAAAGAACACGCTTTGTTCGAACATGATAAAAAAACTTCCTCATCTCCCACTAAAGGAAACCATGTATGAGTGGGAAGCAGCGGGCTGATGGCTGGCTTGAGCGGGAGAAACGTCGCCGCTCCCGATTCGCGCCAGCGGCCCGGTCGCTCATCGCGGCGCTGCACAGGAGAGAGAATGCGGCTCACGCGCTCCGTCATTTTCATACCGCGGAACTACCGTGGCGCCCCCCAGCGGAGTATGCAGCTGTCTCACCACCTGTCGTGCGCGGCACTCCGTAGAGTAGAGGATTCCTAGAGGAGAGGACGGGGGTCCGTAGGAGAGGAGACAGAGGACGCGCATGCGCTGTGGGACGAGGGCGCCTCTTGGTAGAGTAGAGCATTCCTAGAGGAGAGAAAGGAAGGAGCGTAGGAGAGGAGGAGGGGACACGCATGCGCTGTGGGGGTGTGGGACGCGGGAAGGAGGGACGGACAAAGCCCTCGCAAGCACATGCAAGCAAGATCAAGGAATGGAGTCTACGGTTTTTTTTTTTTTTGGGGGGGGGGGGGGGGGTGATTTACAGAAAAAATTATGACAGAAGTGCGATCTGGCAGAAGAAATAAAGAAAAACAGAAGCACTGCGCAAAAAGGAAACAGGCAAAAAATAAAATAACAACTTGATAGCAAAAGGCAGCTGTTATTTCCGAGGCCGCGGCCGATATATGGCTCGTCCAGGTCACGCTTGCATTAGCGTGCCTTCCGTTCAGCAATAATAAGCTAGATTATCTCTTATACAGGGGGGCACTTAGACACTTTTGAATGCGGTCAGAGTCAACCCAGATGGGACTTCTTCATCGCGATCAATAAGAACAGTTGCTATGGGAAACGTGCAGCACCTACAGGGGGCGCAGCAGTGCACCGCACCTATGCGCCGTCAGCGCCGCGAGTGGGGACTTGCGGCCACTTTAGTGTCATCTGGCGTGCTACGAATCGTCGTCTCTCCGTCAGCTACGCCCGCGTTGTATGGAAGTGCGTGTGCGCGAAGGTGACAGGTTTGATAAAACGGGTAGGCTTCCAGAAAGTTATCAGAGCATGATTCTTTTGGGGCCCCATACGTGGAGAAAGGACATAAATTTACGGAATGAATCATGTTTTCGATGTGACGTAGCACAGACGCGCGGCAGAGTGTTTTGAAAGGGCGATTCGTGCGGACGGCCAGCGTAAAGCTCGAAGCATAGAACGTCACCATCGATGTTTGTAAACATTATTTCTTGCCATTTTGCCTGGTTATTGTTGAGTGAACGATGACATTTGTGTATGAAATGTGTCAGACAACCCCCTTGCTATGCGCGCAAGTAATACGTACGGTCGCCGAACTGCCCGTGTTGCATTTAGTAATGCGTGGCATTTGCGCGAAGTTTTCTGTGCAGTAGTTCAGCTCCGTTTGTAGGCGTTGCTCGGGCTGCATGAGACCTTGAGTAAATTTGTCACGTGCTTTGCACGCGATATCTCAGCTGTCACGTAGCGCAGTAGAACGGCGTGGCCCGGCTTCGCTTGCACGCACACTGCTGTTAAGGACTATGGCGGTACATGGGGAATAAATTTTGAAATTCTCGTGGTCTACGACGCATTTTGCCTGGCATGCGTGACTTCTTCCTGAATGTTACTGTTTACGAACTGCGATGCGGGGGAAAACAACAGCACGTGTACTAGGGAGAATTGCTGGATCTGTCGATTGCTTTTCGCCAATGAATTGTCGACTACAGAATCGAGATCACTTTTTCCGGACGCCCTTCGGTTCCTCCAACACGTTAAAAATATCAGTTAACATGCGTGGAGAGTAAATTCACAGCGAACTAGCTACAACATGTACTTCATAAACGTGCCCGCGGGATCACTTGCTTTACGTGGCGTCATAGGCATGCGCACGAGGGAGGCGGCCGCCCCCTCTAGTCACCTAAGGGGGGGGGGGCAAAGTCTGCCCCATACATTGACTTAATAGGGAAGGGGGGCGCTGCGACGAGAGGTCTCCCCCCTGTGAAGGGGAACCCTGCGCACGCCCTACGCGTGGCGTCCACTAATCCAGTGTTCCCGCCGGTTTCTGAAACACAGTCACGGCGGAAAGCTGAAAAACTTTGCTCCAGGTGCGTAGTTCTTATAGTTATCGGCACAGTTTACGACACAGCAATTCATACGCGACATTGCGAAGCACCGCTAACAACCTGACGCGCCTGCGTTCATGGGTCGGCTGCTGTACGGAACACGCCAATTCCCTTTCGTTCACCTCCCGCACCGCGGCGCCACCGGCTCAGTGCACGTTCCCCATACGCTCCAAGCTAATCCGGATCGAGCTTGGCGCAAACGTCAGGCGAATAAGCACCTGATCCAGATCAAGCCTTATACGAATCAGCCTTAATCGTGGTCAAAAGCGCTGTGTGATACCGGTATTTATAACGCCGCGTCTGCTATATGACGACTCGACTTCGTTATCATTTTTTTTCCGCGCAGTGCTTGCGTTTATTCTACTATGCTTGCGCAGATTCACAGTTTTCACTGCACTAATATGCGTGCTTTCACAAATAAACCTGACGTGGAATTCATTGCATATCCGTGTCGCCTCTATTAGTGCGTTCCGCAGAGTAAAAATAAAACTATTCTTACAGAGTGGTCTGTTCTCTTCTTTTTTCACGCTGTAACCTCCTTGCAGGGTCCGTTGGCAGGTTTACTGAAAATTGGAAGAGCGGCTTGTAGAGGTGCTACTCTTTCAGCTTACTTTGATACGAGGTTAAGTCGCTTAAATTAAACGATTGCAGGCCGGGAAAGAAAAACTCACAGCGTACCCTATGGATTTACTAAAAGGGGCCATGACACCCAATTTTCGATCATAATCCATGTTATGTGCGTTAATCACTGTGCTTTTACAAATAGGCTGGCGAAATTTCAGTGCGTTTGGTCGAACACTTAATTTAGAATTGAATATTTTTATAAACACGCAAGCAACCTGCGGATCAGGCAGCACTGACGCGCTCGCAAGCCGCGACGTAACAAGTTCCTTGCTGCGCGAGCATTTGCATTCCGGCGAACGCCATTGTTCTGTGGTTACCTGCACGTGAAATCGATATATTTTAGCATTCTTCAGCTTGGGACTGAATTTGAACGATTTGCAACGGCTGAAAATTTGGTACAAGACGACGGCTCTGCTCCATGCGACACATCACGTCACACATGCCTTGGCAAAATGGCGGTCACCGGCGGTGGGCGCGGTTTATAGCTGGCAACGTCTAGGGCTTGTTTTTTACTGAAACATTCTTTCACAGTGCACGTTTCATACATGTGTAGGCGTAATATGCCTCCACTTCTATTTTTCGCTAAAAATGAGAAATTGTTGGCTGGCCATGTCATGGCCCCTTTAAGACGACTCGAAAGCGAAAGCCATCTTTATCCTCTCAGTCGGTGTGTTCATGCTGCCCCATCACCCTTCGAAAACTTTCTGCACCTAACGTGCTTTCACATTCCCTTCCAAGATCGGAGGCACCTCACCCGGTTTTGCATCGCCTCCGGGATCGGACCACATTTGAACAAGCTACAATGCGGTGTGATGACGTCCTTATGTGACGTTACGTCACGTGACGGCACTGTGACGTCATAATGACGTCAAAAATTTTGGCGATCTGTGACACCATTGGGACATCATCTGGTGATGTCACCTCGTGATGATTTTTTGCATCAGTTATGCCCGACGGCGCGGGACGCCGACGGTGAAATTTCTTGTTTGATGAGGCATCTAGGCTTTCGCCTTCATGATGGCAAGCACGCCTGTGATATTGCAGATCTGCAGCGGCAGCTAGCAAACATTGATTTTTTTTTATTGCGATAGCAATTATATGGACAGTCTCGATGGGTTTTGCCGTC
Source organism: Rhipicephalus appendiculatus (assembly GCA_030522465.1). Taxonomy (NCBI): domain Eukaryota; kingdom Metazoa; phylum Arthropoda; class Arachnida; order Ixodida; family Ixodidae; genus Rhipicephalus; species Rhipicephalus appendiculatus. Next base: position 23,638 of record JALIZH010020165.1, read on the forward strand.
GCCGTTGCCGTAGCTGTCGCCGTCAGTCGCGTATAAAGTCCAAATTGATATGATCCTCTAGCGCACCGTACGTTCTACCCGCGGGTAATAGTGCGCGAGGGGCAGCGACGAACGCGGCTGAAGCGGAGATCAAACGAGCCGGTTCATCTCCGTCGCTCCGAGGCGCATGCGATAAGATCACCCCGCATGTTGAACCAGCCGTCGAATGCTCAAGCAGAGAGGAAACGCCCCGCACGTTTTTCGCGAGCATGGGATGACGCGACAAGGGGGGGGGGGTTCCGCGCGCGACCTTTGATTTTACGAGCGCGTTCGCCGCTCGCGCGCTCGTTATCTTGCTATCTCCGGTACACCCTTCTACGTGCTGCGATCTCAACGCAACGAAAATGAGTGAAGAGTCCATGGAGCGGCCGTATTCTTTTGAACCAGCGTTTTGTAGAGTTGCGTGTGACCGGATCTAGAAGAGTTAGCTGCCAGCCTTAATTCGTATAATATTACAATTTGTTGCTATCGCATTCATTGCTTCACCCTTAGCGGTGGAACTGTGACTTTTTTTTCAGTTCGTCAATTTGATCTTGAATTTGGGGGCCACGCACGCATGACTGGCTGACGATAACGATTTGATTTTCTTAGGAGATACAGGTGACCTGCAGAAGGTGTTCCCGTGATCGTGCTCGCTTGCTATTGATATCGACTTCGAGACAGAGGACGGGAATCTTCACTCTCCTAGCTAAGGCTTTAAAATTCACCTTTTTTCAGCCTTTGGATTCCCTTCCGGTGAGGCTGTGGTCTCGGGCCGGGACGGTTGTTCCGAGTGGATTCTGTGAGGATCCTGGGCCTATGGATTGACGCACGCGGCTGTAACGGAGGAGCCATTGAGCGATTGGGGGGTCAGGCGAGCAACATCTTGCGCCTGATCTCTCGGATTACGAGTAAGCGTGGTGGTTTGAGAGAGGATCTGCTACTAAAGTTTTTGATGCCTTCTTTATTAGTCATATTAATTATACGGTTCCATATTTGCAATGGACTGGGACAGAGAAGAAGAAGATTGATACGCTCATCAGGGTCGGGCTCAAGAGGATTCTGGGAATTCCGCAGACGACTAGCACAGAGCGGCTTCTGGAGCTGGGTTTGCACAACACGGTTGATGAGCTGATTGAGGCACACTTTGCGGCGCAGGTGGCTCGTTTGTCCAGCACTAAGGCTGGTTTGAGGATCTTGGATGAGGCTGGCATTGCGGCTCCTAGGGTGGAGGTGTCTGACGGAGTTCAGCTCACACGTGACGAGCGGGAGGATATCAAGGTAGATCCTATTCCGTGCAACATTCATCCGGTGCACCACGCAGGCCGTCGTGAGGCTCGAGCTCGGGCTATTCTTCGAAGTGTAGGTAGCGATGCTAAAGCGGCGCTTTTAGATGTGAAGCATCTTATGGCGAAGCTTAATCCGGTGGAGGTGTGCGGCGTGACCACCCTTACTGCGCATGCGCAAACCCTTTCAAAAAAATAAAAATAAAAACCTCCTCTCCCCCCTCTCTCTCTCCTCTAGGCATCCCTCCCCGCGGCAACCACACCCTCACTGCGCATGCGCCTTCCCTCCTCTCTCCTTCTACGCTCCCCCTCTCTCCTCTAGGCATCCCAGCCCACGGCGTCCACACTCCCACTGCGCATGCGCGTCCCCCCCTCTCTCTCCTACGCTCTCCCCTCTAGGCATCCCTGCCCGCGGCGCCCACACTCCCCACTGCGCATGCGCGTCTCCCTCTCTCTCCTCTCCTACGCTCCCCCCCCCCCTCTCTCGCCTCGCGAGGCCGACGCAGGCAGCGTCTGCTAGCGAGTTTCTTGGTTGACAAAACCGACTGCTCGCGCTGCACAACCGTTCACTGGCCACCCCGTATATATGACAATGGATCTTGACCTCCATGCTGGTGCCGGTGGGAGATTTCTCCTGTGCGTTGTTGAACAATAAAAATTTTCGCAGCGTGCGCGTTAACTAAAAGCGGACTGCGGGTCTCTGTGTCCAGTCGGAGTCTTCTGTCTCTCATTGCCCATTAGCAGCGATTGGCATGTTCCAGTAGAAAACACCGCTCCATCACTGCGTGCTTTGCGCCTCCCCAGTTTTCTCTCCTGCGCAACGCTCCGATGAGCGCCAGCGTCAACGCCGCCGCCAGTGTAAGCGTTAGCGCCCGCTGCTTTTTGTGGACGCTGCGGAGTACAGTACGCGGCGGGCTTTTGGGGTGTAGGTTGTCGATGGTAGAGGGCAGCTGGTGGCCCGGGCCTCAGTCTGTACAGATCAGGTCACAGTTGCGGAGGAGGTAGCCATTGCGTTAGCTCTTCAGGCAGCAGAGGTGCCTTGTGTGGTTTACTCATATTCAAGATCGGCTGTTCGGGCCTTCTCTGGAGCTTTGATTTCGCAGCAGGCGGCGCAGCTCATTCGGAGTGCTCGCAGACAGGCAAGATGGGTTGGTGGTCAGCATATCTCTTGGTTTCCAGCGCACGTTGAGGGCATTGATGGGGTTAATCCTAATGCCAGCGCTCACACCCTTGTGCGTGAATGCACGAACCGTGCGGGGGGATGGTGAGGCGTCTGGGAGGGCATTGACCTCAGAAAGGATCCTTTGACAACGTTCCATGAGATTACGTCTAGTTACAAGCTGGGTAGGAGGCGTTTTCCCCTTCCTAATGCTAGGCTCAACAGAGCCCAGGGAATCACTTTTAGACTCCTACAGACCGGTACATATCTCTGCCCGCGAACGTATCGTAGGATAGAGCCGGACTTTCAAGAAGGGTGTCTTCGTTGTGGCCTCGAGAGTTGCTCGCTAACTCATATGCTCTGGCAGTGCCCCGCGAATGCGGGGGCGGATCTATGTGACGAGGACTCGTGGCGGCGGAGTTTACACAGCCCGGACCTGGGTCTGCAACTACTGGCTGTCCGGAGGGCCCGGGCCATCGCGGAGGGTCTTCACCTTCCAGTGCCGACCTGGGTGGAGCCGCCGACTGGTCCGCTTAAACTAGTCCCTCTGGCCTTTTAATCAAGTTCTTTGTATGTATGTCTGCGTTTCTTATGGGGGGGGGAGGGGGGGAGGGGGTTTAGTTTATTAATCTACACGTGCCGAAATCTTAGCATCAATGTGTTTTGACCATAAAGATTTAGCAGTCAGTTACGATTATAATTTTCGCGTAGTAGTTCAAAGAATTTCTGTGCCAATAATTTTAACACTGCAACGTATTAGTCACTTGTAACTGTGTAAACAGAATTATTCATCGTGCCTAATGATTAGCTGTCTTCTCAACGTTCTAGGTACACTTCACTGAAGACCAATTTGAGCCGCATATTGGAAAACAATTTGGCGGAAAAAGCTGAAGCCCAACGCAATTCAAAGAATATTTTCCTACCGACCTGTTTTGAAACACAGGGAGCCACCTCGACGGAGACGTGAACATCGAGCTGACAGTAGTGAGTGGTTGCTGCTGCCTGCTCCTTGTCCCGTCTATAGCAGCTGCCACAAGCAAAACTATATCGGATGCAAAAGTAACACATCTTATCATGTGGAAGAAAAAATGCCTTTATCGTAGAACTCTCCAAAAGCTCAATTTAAATGAGCATGTTTCATTAACACGAGTTTTGGAAGAAACTAATCTTTCAATAAACGTTCATTTCAGTGTTCTCGATCTTGTTATCACCATTTTTCAAAACTTTCTACAATACCAGGGCACTCAAGTGGCCCGAAATCAAAGCGCCTCCATTGAATTTGCCGCGCGTCCACGGCAGCCGCGGCGAAAAATGGCGCCGGGCGCAGCGCGCGCTGAAGGGGGGCGAGAATAATCGAGGAGGAAACGCACGTGCGGAGGAGAGAGTCATTACTTTCGTAGATCAAGGGGTTTTAGGTGTGACGTACTCAAGGCATCAGCGGCTCAAGCAGCAGCTGGTCCGATGAAGCAAAGCCTCGCATGGTCCCCGCGATGTAGCATAAACGCATATGGCATATGCCTACCCTTTCCGTAGGTAGTGTAGCCGCTGGATAAAAAACTTTGACTTCAGCACTGTCGCTTAACAACCGCGTATAAGTCATAGTTCCAATAAGTGTAGGTGCTCTCACCCGAGTTTAAGCCACCTGTAACCATAGCTAGACTGAAGAATGTGCGCACGCTCAAAGGAGCCACTTACCAGGAGTCTCGGCGTGCTGTGAACCGAGAGCGTAACTGTCAACGGCGATTGAATCCCGCCTGCGTAGCTCATGAAACGGCTAGGAAGCGGCAACGACGAGCGAACCCGGACTGTGCTCCATGAGAGTGTCAGGCAGACACGGCAAGAAAGCGGAGTATACGAAGTTTGCCCGGCCCCTAAGATCGGACTGTTTCACTGTTTCTTAAGCTGCCCCAGGTTAGTTTTAACTTATTCATTTTTTTTTAAATTATAGTGCATTCAAAATTCATACCTAAACGTGCTACATACATTACGAAGGAATCTTTGAACTTGAACGGTGTGTTTTGACTCTAATTTTATACATGTGAGATTCACATGTGTAGCACTCTCTTTAGACAGGAACGTTGACTCTATTAATGAGCACCGTGGGATGCACGACTTCTCAATGAACACGGGTTCAGGAGTGGTTTATCATGTCAGACACAGCTTAATTCTCGAATTCACAACTGACTTGCATTTTGACATAGACCGTAACATACCGGTCGATAGCATTTTTCTCGAAATTTCTTAAGCATTCGGTTGTGTAGCCCACTTGCTCCTCAATTCAAGGTTAACTGCTCTAAAATTAGATTCACAGACACTAACTTGGGCTCGTAACTTGCTTTGAAATCACCAGCAGTTATACAATAGTAAACAATCTTTTGTCCCCCCCCTACTCTAAGAATGAAAAGATTGTTGCGCACAAACTACACCAGGACATTGAAGAAACGGACGAGACTTTATGCGCTCGTCGTATCTTCCGTGTCCTTGTGGTTTGTGCGCAACCATCTTTTCCTTCCTAGTAAGAACCAACTCGCCCAGCAGCAAGTTTTATTGAACCCCTCTCTACATTACTTCCGTCGTACCACAAGTTAGCGTTCTAGGGCCGCTACTATTGTTAATATATATCAACGACCTTCCTAATAAGTTAGCTTCCCGCGAGCGATTGTTCGTAGATGACCACATTATATACCGCCCTATATCAGGCCCCGATGATTATCACATTCTTGAAAACGGTTTTCAGCTTATTTTCGATTGGTCGAGGACTTGGTTAATCATCCTAAATTCATGTAAATGAGAAGTAATCTCGTGTATTTACTCGTAAACACTCAGTCTCAAATTTCTGTTATCGCATAAATAGACATCCCGATTTTTTCAGCCACTGCATACAACTACTTAGGAATTCAGCTTATGTCGAACATTTCCTGGAACCTTCACGTTCGACACTTATGTGCAAACGCTTCTAAGTCACTGTGGTACTATGTCGAACCCTGTGAAATTCTCCCTCCAAGATCCGCGAGCTAGAGTTCCAGACATTTATTCGCCCGCAGCTTGAATATGCTTCTCCAATATGATCACCCATCATAACGACCTCATCAGTTTATTATAATCAGTATAAAAGAGGGCCGCTAGATTTATCTCTCTTAACTATACTTACAAATCAAGCATCCCCCGAGTAAAACTTGATACTGCACTTCCACCCCTGAGTACTAGTCGTGACTTTGCGCTCTTGTCACTGCTTCACAAATACGTTTATGCTCATAGAAAACCTTCCTTGCGGCTTGAAGTATCATCTTGCACATCTCGTGGGTTGCATAATCACCCCAGCTTCACTCGCGCTTACGGAAGCACTTACGCTTTTAATACGTCGACGCCTCCTCGTCTCATTCTATTGTGGAATGCCTTTCCTGATTTCATTGTATCCGCAAAAAATCGTGATGAATTTCGCGAACTCATCATTTCGCATTCTCTTGCATAACCTCGACAAAATGCATATCGCCGTCTTTTGTTGTCTTGTTATGTTTGTTTTGTTACCTCTCTTGTTTATCAGTTCGTTGTTTCTGTTTGCCCAATCTTTTATTCTTATCTACTTTACTTTGCACTGCCTACACGTGTAGGAAATGTATGTCTTGATGTGCTCGGTAATTGTATTTTTTCATATATTGATCTATTCCTGTGTTCTTTTTGCCTACAGAATTATTGCTAGGCAATATTTCAATGTGTTCTTGAATATATGCGTATCCGTATAGTGATTTCATTCTGTATGATAATACTTAATCATTGTGAGTGATCATTTTTTTGTAATGCCCCCTTACCCAACGCCTCTGACGAGGCCTGTGCGGACTTTTTTTTAAAACAAACAAATAAATAAATAAATAAAAAGAAGAGTCAAAGGTCACCATTTCTTTCTTAGAATGCTCTAAAAACCGCGTGCAAGTGGTACAGTAAGAGAATATTCTGTCAACGTCGAAAAAGACCAACATCGCTTCCAGCTGGCCTCCTTCACCCTATTGAAATCCCTGCTGAACCATTCTACCGCGTAGGGCTCGACCTTCTCGGGCCATTTCCCACGTCTGCATCTGGGAACAAGTGGGTTGCCGTAGCGACCGACTACGCGACACGTTACGCGATCACCCGCGCTCTTCCAACCAGCTGCGCTACCGATGTCGCTGACTTTCTACTGCATGACATCATCTTGCATCACGGTGCTCCTCGACAGCTCCTCACCGACCAAGGCCGATACTTCTTATCCCGCGTCATCCAGGATATCGTTCGTTCCTGTTCTACAAACCATAAATTCACGACGGCATACCATCCACAAACTAATGGACTTACGGAGCGCCTGAACCGCACTATCACCGACATGTTGTCGATGTATGTTTCTGCAGATCACCGCGACTGGGACGCAACGTTACCCTACGTCACGTTCGCTTATAACTCGTCCAGGCATGACACCACAGGCTATTCCCCGTTCTATCTCCTTTATGGACGTGAACCATCTCTGCCCCTCGACACACTGCTTCCCGCTGATTCAAGCTCACCGGTCACATACGTTCGCGACGCCATAGCACGAGCCGACGCAGCACGACAGATCGCCCGAGAACGGCTCATTGTATCTCAAACCTCACAGAAAGCCCTGTACGATCGCCGCCACCGGGACGTTTCGTATAAACCCGGTTCACTAGTCCTCTTGTGGAGCCCATGTCGTCGCATCGGCCTCTCCGAAAAGTTGTTATTTCGCTATGACGGACCATACAAAGTCCTGCGCCAGGTCACTGATCTCACTTACGAGATCCAGAGAGTCGTCGATTCAGTGGACCCAACGCCACCACCATCTACTGTTGTGCACGTTGTACGACTGAAGCCGTATGTGCCTTCTAACTCTCCACTTCCGTGACAGGCGCCGGGTCGGCGCTTTTACGCCGCGGGGCAGTGTCACCAGGCAGTAGTGGGTTTAGGGCATAAAGCAGTAGAGGGTCCTGGTCTGGGAGAGACAACTACGAAGTGTGAAGAGACAGGCTTCAGCCCGCCATTGTGTTAGTGATTGTCTCCGCCTGTAAGAATCTTTAAATATACATTTCCCCGTAACATTATGAATACGAATTGCAATATTATCACAGCATAAATGTGCGCAAATAATTTGTTTAATGTCAATCTAATGTAGATTGGCCCTGGGTTCCATACAATCATCCTGTTCACGAGGAGGCTGTAAACTTTTATGAATCATCCAGTCGCTCTCTCCAATGAAAGTTCCTACTTGCGGTGGAGAACCGTGATAACTACGAATTGTATAGAGCACATTCAGTGCTTTCAGAAAAATACGGTTTGCAGCATGCTTAGTCTAATTGGGCCTGGTATTTCAATGCTATTCATCCGACCACTTAATTATAGGTTAAGTTAGGATACTCCTTTTTCTGAAACCACCAACAGCGTGATAAGAATATCGGTAATAATAATAGCAGACAGACAGACAATGAACTTTATTGTGGTCCTGAGGGGCGACTCGGAAGCCCCCCTTGAGGGGCAGGAGCCGCCGCGAGCAGCTCCCACGTTGGGACGGGCAGTCCATGCCTGACCGCCGCGTCGCGGGCCCTCTGGACGGCCCGTAGCTGAGCGGTGAGGTCGGAGCTCTTGAGCGCCTCCTCCCACCTGCTTCTGTGGTGAGACGATCGTTGTCCCGTAAAGAGGGACACCGCCAGAGCATGTGCTCTAAAGTGCAGAAGGGGTCTCCGCAATCCGGACAATCGGGCTCGTAGGAGTCCGCGTACCTGCTGACCTTGGCTAGGCTGGGATAGGACCCAGTTTGCAACATGCGAAGGGTGGAAGACTGAGGCTTGGAGAGCTTGGGGGTGAGGCGGGAGATTGACCCTCCTGCTGAGCGTATAGTGCTTCGTGATCTCGTTAAATGTGTGGAGGGAGTCTTTGTGGGAGCCCCGCTTCCGCACCCGCGAGCACCGTTTCCCCGGCGCGGTGGGTAAGTTCGCACGCACGGGCGTGGGCCAGCTCGTTGGCGTTGGGAACGACGGGGAAGACCCTAGGCCCCATGTGGGCGGGGAACTAAGTGATGACGTGGGGGCCGATGCTCCTGCCGGAAAGCAGGGAGGCCGCCTCCGCCGAGACCGAACTCGAGGCGAAGACCCTGACCGCCGCCCGGGAATCCGTAAATAGTTGTGGTCTGCTCCCGTCCTGGAGGGTGAGGGCCACCGCCACCTGCTCCGCCAGTGCTGGAGATGAACCCCGCACCAACGCAGCGTTAAGGAGGTTGCCCCTGTAATCTACCACGACCGCCACGATCCGGTCGGACGAACCATATTGGGCGGCGTCGACGAACGTGACCGATTGCGGATCACCGGCGACGGATTTGAGAAGCGCGGCAGCCCTGGCTCATCGTCTGCCAACATTGTGTTGTGGATGCATGTTGTGCGGGATTGGCGAGACCATGATCGCCTCCCGCGTCTGCGCGTCGAGTGCGCACCGCCTCTCCCTGATGGCAGTGGGATTGCAGCCGAGGGCCTCCAGGACCCGCCTCCCCGCAGGCGAGGAAGAGAGCCTGGCGACCTGGGCCGTCTGCTGTGCCTCGACAACCTCGTCGAGGGTGTTGTGGACTCCCAGCTGCATAAGCTTCTCCGTGTTGGCGCCCATGGGGATTCCGAGCACCTTTTGATGCTCTTACGCATCAGCGCTTCGAGCTTTGCCCTCTCGTATCCGTGCCAGCGATGCGCGGCGGCCACGTACGTGATATGGCTCATTAGGAAGGGTTTTCCTCCGCCAGCCCTCCGCGGCTGTTGGAAACCCTAGTGATGAGCCTGACCATGTTGTCCGTTTTCGTGGCGATACGAGCGATTGTTTGTCCGTTGCAACCGTTTGCCTCGATCAGCATACCGAGTACGCGGATGACCTCAACTCCTGGAATGACCTGCCCGACGGCCGTGTCAATGGAGATGTCGACCTTTTCTAGAGAGACCTGTCCTTTCGGAATGCGCCCTCTCCTGGTAGGGCGATACAAAAGGAGTTCGGACTTGGACGGGGATAGTCTGGAGCCCCGTGCCCTCGACGAATTCCTCCGTGCAGCTCAATGCCGTCTGCAGGGATTCTTCGACTCTACCTTCACTGCCGCCGTCGCGCCACACCGTGATGTCATCGGCGTAGATAGCGTGATTAACGCCGTCGACTTTAGAGAGACAGGAGGAGAGGCCGCGCATGGCGATGTTGAAGAGAAGCGGCGAGATTACCGACCCCTGAGGAATGCCCCTCGCCCCCAGCTCAAAAAGATCAGACGTAACATCGCCAACCTTGAGGGGTGGCGCGCCTGCCCCGAAGGAACGAAGTGACGAACCCGGGAAACTTGCACCCAAGGTCCATGTCTGAAATGGAATCGAGGACGTGCCTATGCAAAGTCTTATCGAAGGCCTTTTCGAGATCCAGCGCCAGGATACCCCTGACGTCTCTGGTGTTGCTATCAATGATCTGGTGCTTAATGAGCTTCATGACGTCCTGAGTAGACAAGGACGGGCGAAAGCCCATCATGTTGTAGGGGAAGAGTTCGCATTCCTCGATATACCTGGATATCCGGTTGTGGATGACGTGTTCCGCGACTTTTCCCACGCACGAAGTCAGCGAGATTGGTCGCAGGTTGTTTAGACCGGGGGTTCGACCTGGCTTCGGTATGATAACTACTGCAACGTAATGTGAAGCATCTTATGGCGAAGCTTAATCCGGTGGTGGTGTGCGGCGTGACCACACTTACTGCGCATGCGCGAACTCTTTCAAAAAAATAAAAATGAAAAAAAACCTCCTCTTTTCCCTCTCTCTCCTCTAGGCATCCCTCCCCGCGGCAATCACACCCTCACTGCGCATGCGCCTCCCCTCCTCTCTCCCCCTCCTACGCTCCCCCCCTCTCTCCTCTAGGCACCCCTGTCCGCCGTTTCCACACTCCCCACTGCGCGTGCGCGTCCCCCCTCTCTCTCCTACGCTCCCCCCCTCTCTCCTCTAGGCATCCCTGCCCACGGCGTCAACACTCCCACTGCGCATGCGCGTCCCCCCTCTCTCTCTCTCCTCTCCTACGCTCCCCCCGTCTCGCCTTGCGACGCCGACTCAGGCAGCGTCTGCTAGCGAGTTTCTTGGTTGAAAAAAACCGACTGCTCGCGCTGCACAACGGTTCACTGGCCACCCCTGTATATATGGCACTGGATCTTCACCTGCAAGGTGGTGCCGGTGGCAGATTTCTCCTGTGTGCTGTTGAACAATAAAAATTCGCAGCGTGCGCGCTGACTAAAAAACGGACTGCGGGTCTCTGTGTCCAGTCGGAGTCTTCTGTCTCTCATTACCCATTAGCAGCGATTGGCATGTTCCAGTAGGAAACACCGATCCATCACTGCGTGCTTTGCGCCTCCCCAGTTTTCACTCCTGCGCAACGCTGCGATGAGCGCCAGCGTCAACGCCGCCGAAGCGTTAGCACCCGCTGCTTCGCATCTACACGTGGTTCCCTTTAGCGGGAGATGGTGTAATTTTTTTTGTAACGCGACCCTTTATGTAACAACCCCTGAATGGAAGTGTTTAAGGAACTAAAGCTGAAATGAACTCAACAATAAGATAGGGGGGTATTGCACGCCGGAGCCACGATGCGATTATAACGCGCGTCGTGGTGGACGGCTCCGGATCTTTCGACTAGTTGTTGCTTAAATACAGTATACGGTCCTCTACCATTTGGCTTCATCGAAGTACGACCACCGCGGCAAGGACTAGACTCGCGGGCTTCGCTCAGCAGCTGACATGAACTGTAAGGGTGCCTTTTCATACAGCGACCGTGGTCTGTGTACAATGTCTACAGCATACATTCTAATGTCAACAACGTACATTCGAAACCAGTTTCGCCTGCCAAACATTTCTCCAGGTGGATCCACCTATACTACACGGCCGCGGCAACATATCGAATTTTAAGCGCGGAGCTCTTTAATCTTCTCCTTGCGCCGGGTACTGAGAACACTAATTATCCTCATCATGAACCAGGACGCGCTCGCTTCATCCTCTTCAACTTTTCCTTCGCTTCCACAACACATGGTACGGCTTTCTTTCAGTTTTGTTGTTGAAATCTTAGAGGATTACCTTTTACCGTAGGTGGGGAGGGGGGGGGACTTGCTCGGGATATTACGGTATATGTACTTCATGGAAGTACTTTCATATCAACTGGATTAATGAGAAGAAGAAATGCGCTGTGTCGGGTTGTGCAAACAGGAATTATCATCATTATGAACCGGTACGCCCTCGTTTCATCCTTTCCAACGTCCTGTTCGCTCTCACAGCGCGTGCGCCGATTTGTCCCGCGTGAAATACAAAAACTACGATGGGTGACTCTGTTACGTGACCACAATCGCGTAACATCGCTTACCAAGTAGTTACAGAACTAAAATCGCATAGCATGGCGTAACAACTCGTCACGCCATAAAGATCACGTAACATCATGTAATAACCTTTCACTTGTCTGAAAAATCACGTAACTTCACGTAACATGTACTTACGTGGCTAAAAATCAAGTAGCATCACGTAAATCCTCACGTGACCACAATCATGTAACATCATGTAAGTAACCGCGTGACTAGAAATAACTTAAGGACGTACGGCATGTAATATCGTGCCTAAAACCTCGCAACATCACGTAGTAGCTATTCATGTGACATGTTCCCTCCATGAACAACGTAACTGCTAGTCACCTACATGTTCCCGCCAAAGACTAGGTAGCAGATAGTCACATAAGTAAAATGGCATCACGTATCAGGCAGTCACGTCACATGTCTAGCCAAGTCTAACCATTTTTAGTGTTACTAGAAAAACATAGGATCTTTGCAAATCAGTAATATTTCAGTATCAGACAAATCTGCCAATGTTCCGATGCATGATTGTGGGTTTCCATTAGAGTCATTCCTTTCATTTAGAAACTCGAAGGTCGCTACCACAAAGAAAACAATGTCTAGGAATGCGCGCACTTCAATACGTCGCTTGCTAAAAAAAAAAAAATCACAGAATATCCACGGAGTGAATGATGATGAGTGGGCGAAGCTCCGGAGGTTCATCGGTAAACCGTGAATCTTCCGTGAAATTCGCCCAGTACATCATCAACGACGTGACAAACACTGTGTGTATATATACAAGAAATTTACATTTCATTCGTGAGCCGTGATTTTCCGTTTTGTTTTCGTTTCTTCGTTGGTCGTGGTTACCGTTTACATAAGACATGGCGTCCGTCCCCCCTTCATTATAACGGCTTTATGGTCGGTGAAATGGAGGAGAGCGGTTCCTGGATGGGTCGTAGTGGACAGTTTGCAAAGACGAGATCGATGCAGGTTCCTCGGATGGTGGTTGGTTGCATGTGGTCAAACGATATTCGTCGGCGTCACGTGGTCGTGACGTCGACGAAGGCAGCAGTCGTCGTTTCAAAGGAGAAACTCTTTATTAGGCCGAACTTGTGGCCGGTAAACGGAAAGTCAGAATACAGCAATAAGCACTGTCACTGATAGCGGCGAACGTAGCGTCGGCCGTCGATGAACTGAACATCGTTGGAGCGCGCCGGCTTTTATGCATCACGCGTCGAACATTCTAGCCTTATCACTGGTCATCGCGCAAGCTCTGGAATAATCTCGAGTGGTCGCGTCTTGCGCGCAGTCTTAACAAAACGATCTACAATAATCGCGAAGCTTCTCGAATGCTAAGGCGTGGTCTACGCCGAGCGTTACTGACAGTCTTTGTGGGCGGAAACCGAATACAGCAAACGCGAAAATAAGAAACGCGCTTGGCAATGCCCCCTCTGAAAATGCATCGTCCCGATGCTTAAAACGGAACACGGGGGAAAAATGCATGCAACAATACACAACAACAATAAAGCAAGAAAGCACAATAATAAAGCAATAGGTGCAGTCCTCAGGTTCACTAACGCGCGTAGTACGGCTTGAGGCGTACGACATGGACGACTTCAGGTCGCGCACGGCGCCGTTGAGAGTTCGTAATGCCGTCCGAGACAACCTTGTAGTCCAGAGCGCCTAGACGTCGAAGCACTTTGTATGGCCCGAAGTATCGCCGAAGAAGTTTTTCAACAAAGTCCACGTCGGCGTATCGGCGTCCACACCCAAACGCGGTCGCCGGGCTGGTATTCCACGAAGCGTCGTCGAAGGTTGTAGCGACGGCTGTCGGTCGCCTGCTGATTCTTGATACGTAGGCGGGCGAGTTGTCGGGCTTCTTCGGCGCGCTGTAGGTAGGCGGTGGCGTCGATGTTTTCCTCGTCAGTGACGTTTGGTAACATGGCGTCAAGCGTCGTTGATGGGTTCCGTCCGTAGACCAACTGGTACGGCGACAGCTGCGTCGTTTCTTGCACTGCCGTGTTGTATGCTAAGGTCACAAACGGAAGGATGGCATCCCACGTCTTGTGCTCGACGTCGACGTACATGGCCAGCATGTCGGCGATGGTCTTGTTTAGACGCTCGGTGAGGCCGTTGGTCTGTGGGTGATAGGCGGTGGTGCGGCGGTGGCTTGTTTGGCTGTATCTCAAAATGGCCTGAGTTAGCTCTGCAGTAAAGGCTGTACCTCTGTCGGTGATGAGGACCTCTGGGGCGCCATGACGCAGGACAATGTCTTCAACGAAGAATTTCGCTACCTCGGCTGCACTGCCTCTAGGTAGGGCCCTTGTTTCGGCGTAGCGGGTGAGGTAGTCCGTAGCTACGACGATCCATTTGTTCCCGCAAGTCGACGTAGGAAACGGCCCCAGTAGGTGCATACCGATTTGCTGGAACGGGCGGTGAGGTGGTTCGATCGGCTGAAGGAAGCCCGCTGGTCTTGTCGGCGGTGTCTTGCGTCGCTGACAGTCTCGACATGTCCTGACGTAACGAGCGACGTCGGCGGCAAGGCGTGGCCAGTAGTACTTCTCTTGTATCCTTGCGAGCGTGCGGGAAACACCGAGGTGTCCAGCCGTCGGGTCGTCGTGTAGGGGCCAGGACGGCGGACAGCAGCAGCGTAGCTCATAGCCTGTGGCTGCGGCTCTGCTTGGTGAGGGACGCCCATTGATTGGTGGATCTCATGGCGAACGACGTCAGCAATGGAATCCACTTGAGGCTG
>JALIZH010020166.1:0-47500 GCA_030522465.1 Rhipicephalus appendiculatus
CGGACGTTCGAGCAATAAAGTTTAACGTTGGCGCTGGCCTATGTGGCCAAAATTGTGCGCGATGCCTTCGTGGTCGAGGATCGTGGCTGTGGCCATCTCAGGCAGGTCCGTAGCAGCTGGTATACCATAGAGTGCTGATTTAGCAGGGGGCACCTGGAGAGCTTTAACAGCGCCATGTGCGAATACTACTATCTAAGAAATGATCGAGTAAAAAGGGTGTCTTTTTGTCCCACAACAATAATCGTCATCTATCTTGCTTTCCTTTCCTTGCATTATCCCCGCGTGCCCGGCAGTTTCTGGTCACGAACGACATGCGCGTTATTAGCGTGACATAGCATTCTTGATAGGAAAGTGGCCAGCGCCTAGTTTTCAAGAAAGGAAGCGCAAGCAAGCCGGATGACGATTTTTGTTGTGGGACAAAAAGACACCCTTTTACTCGCTCTTAGAGTGTATGGGTACTTCGTTGTAAACAATGATCGATAGTAGGCTTGTGTGCGCTTCCACAATCAGCATCTGTATTCACTGTATCATCCATTATTGTTTTATTAGTATTGAAGCAGGGTTTATTGGCAACTAGTAGCAGTTTTTTTTTTATTTCGAATACCTGCAGCGTCCGAAGGCGTTCTTACAGAGAGGAGGGGGGGGGGAGCTACGTGAGCCTTACATTATTAAGGCGAAAGCCTTAGATGCCTCATCAAACGCGAAAACTGACCGGCGTCCCGCGTCGGCGTCTCCCGTTGGCGGCGTCTCCCGTCGGCGGCGTTAACACGAGTGACGCAAAGTCTTCCGTCATGACGTCACCACATGACGTCGTCATCAACGCGTCCACAAATCACCAAAATTTGTGACGTCATTGTGACATCACAATTTTCGCGATCTGTGTCACGTGACAAGCGACACGTGGTGCAGCGTCACCTGATGACGTCTTCACGTTACATGGTAGCTTCGTCAGAGGTGAGCCAGTCACGGAGGCAGTGCAAAACGAGGCGAGGTGCCTGCGATCCCGAAGGCTGTGGAAAACCACGTTAAGTGCAGAAAGCTTTCGGCAGGTGGCGGGGCAGCATCAATGCAATCGACTTAGAAGTAAAAGAAGGCTTTCGCCTTCCAGTCGTCTTCGGTGAGTGCACAAGGAACCCTGTGAGTTTTATTATTATTATTATTATTATTATTATTATTATTATTAGTAGTAGTAGTAGTAGTAGTAGTAGTAGTAGTAGTAGTAGTAGTAGTAGTACCCTAGTAGCACCTAATGTTGACACAACGTTACCGCAACATTCAGAAAGTTGCTTCAACGTTGTGGCAACATTTGGTGCTGCTAGGGTACTAGTAGTAGTAGTAGTAGTAGTAGTAGTAGTAGTAGTAGTAGTAGTGGTAGTAGTAGTAGTAGTAGTAGTAGTAGTAGTGGTAGTAGTAGTAGTAGTAGTAGTAGTAGTAGTTGTTGTAGGAGCAGCACCATTACATATACTTTTCGCAAATCCTAATTTCCTGCGCGATATCAATAGCTCGCGACAGAGTCATATGGCTGTTCCTTCAAGGGACCCTAAAGTCAAACAATAGATTAGTTTAGGCTGATAAATTACACGCCGAAAACTTTAGTGTCGTTAATTTTCCCACCATGGGTTTATTAACAGATAAGAAAGTCAGTGTCCAGAGTTGCACTTTCAAATTTCCCGCCTGAATCTCCGATGGTGATGTCACCGATTTCAAAGCATTTTTTTAGCATTTCGGGCTATATTGGATGAATAAAATTTCCTGAAAAATAGTAGTTCTTGTATACCAAGTGTTTGGCCCCCATTAGACAACAATGTACTACATATTTACCGATAAGGAACTACGTAGGCTTTCGCAGACGCCGTCGAAATCTATGACGTCACGGTGACTGTTGCGGGAACTTCAAGTTTGTGTCGCCACCAGAATTTTCTTTTTTCGCGTTTTCTCGCTTACCAAGTGTCTTCGCACAGCAAGCGCGCTGTTCTGGCATCCTTAAGAAGTAATTTACCAATAATGGAAAAATCGACTTTCTCTTTAGTGTCCCTGTAGATTCCTTTACGGGGACACTCTAAACAATCTATGTGGTTTGTTTGATGGGAATCGATGGGCACTGGTGTTGCATTGATGGGCATTGATGGGCATTGTCCAATGCCGGAAGTACCAGAATTGCCCCGCAGCAGACGACGCAGGAATAACTTGGAAGGGTAGCAGGGGATGAAGAAGAAAGTTGAAGACAACAGATACACTAGCCAGTTTTTTTTTAGGCACCAACTTAAATAACAACATTTATTCTTATTCTGTCATTGGTTTGCATATGCAAGAAACACTTCAAGACTAATGTCTGGAGTCAAATATTCAATTTCTCGCATTCTCTCTTTCTTGGAGCCTCACTTGGTTACTGTAACAGAGGCAATGTGTCAAGTAATGTGTCAATAACGACTAATGAAAAAAAGTAACATGCGTTAGCAAGCCTTAACTCGTTCGTTGAGAAAGACGATCGATTTTCTTGCCTCCTGATTTTGAGTTGTGTACACGCGGTGGACGGCTTCAATTTCTTCTTCATTCTTATTCTCCTGTCTATTGTCAGTTATTCATTGTTGATAGCGCATATATACAGTGTGCTGTAGCGATCATTCAACTTGAATTGTAGTCAGAGCTGTGTCTGTCCCCGTCTGCTATTGGTCTTTCGTTTTCTTTTCCTTTTTCTTTTTTTTTAGCGTTGTTGTATCCTATAAGCATGTTGCACCAACTTGTTGAAGAAGCACCAAGCATGTTGCTTCTACGTTTCCAAGTATTTTATTTGCTTCCAGTCAAAACTAAATACCATCTCCCAATTCCATCCGAATGTTGGGCTAACCCACACAGTCAGTACCAGCTATCTTGGCCGAGCAAAGAAATTAACAACATGGCGACATGGTCATCAGCCTATGCTCGTATTCTATGTATTTCCGTACGGCCGCCTTGTGCATTTAGAATGTGAACTTAAGGGGAGATGCGAGTCGAAAACGCGCTTTTTTTTTTCAAAAATTACATATTTTCGTTTTTATTTGCTTTCACAAGTTTAGTGTCTCTACTTTCACGACAAAAAAAAACTGAAGACTGTAATTAAACTCGAAGTAGGTCAAAATCGCTTTTAAAGAGCGCAAGGTGGCCACTAAAAATCTAAGAAGTCCTGATTGTCTAGACTCCCCTGGAAATTGTCACCTGGCTGCTTGCCATTGCATTTCGCATGAGGGGTTCACTAAAGTCACATGCTCAAAATAACCATGATTGCCAAGCTGTCATGATGGAATAAATCATCTTAAATGACAAATCTTTTACATGAGCTTTCGCTTACACCTTTAAAATGCGTTTTTCTCAAGATACGATTCTGGACAACTTCATGAGTTTTTACATCATGTTTTTGGTACTTCTGACAGCCAGATCGGGGTGAAATTTTGCCCACATATTTCTTAACATGTGAAGAGTGCAAGTATTTACATTGAAATTTGATATCACCTAATATAATTATTACAAACCTAAAATAAGCAATTAGTATGGTCTGAGCATTCCAAGGCTTCTCACATGACAATTCTTCTTGTCCATTAAAATGTCTTATACGCACTTTCTTGATAGTTATTTGCATTCTACAGATAATGTGGAACAATATGAGCCAATAATGGCTCAGAACGATAATCATTTACTGGCAAAAAAAAGAGTCTACAAAAAGAACTATATTTTACACATTGTCGGGGCACAAAACGAAAACTGTGCCACTTACTATAAAACTAATTACATATTTGAAATCAACATAAAATGCTATATATACAGCAAACATTTCACTGCCTTAGGCTACAGATTAACGCAACTTTTCTTTCCGAATCGCATCTCCCCTTAAAGACTAAAATATGGTCCCGGGCAGGTCCAAGGCCACCACTGCGATTACTCCGATACCGCCAACTGGGGAATAACCATCAAGCCATGCTTGACTTTTCTAAGTCCTATGTTGTGTTCAGCGTTAGAACTTCGTACTGGGCGGCTTCACTGACTTCCGACCAGCGCTTTGATATCGCGAAATGCGTCCGCCATTATAGGGAAGAGCCGCCCGTTATGTTCCACACACAGCATTCGTTCTTTGGAACGCGTGGTGCACAGCGCGTTCACTTGTCCGGAACACTGCGCCATTTCGTCTATGACGGCGCAATCAACGTTAGGGTATACGCTCGGGCCTGCGGAGGCGTGTGGCCCGACGAGAAGCGTTGTACGTGTGTTCGAGATCTGTCTCGATGAATATTGCCGACTGTGTAGCAAATGAGGCTTCTTGCATTCGCGCTTATCGATGTTTCCCCGCCATTCGGGAACTGTTCTGAGCTATAGAAGTGCGCCTCCGACTTAACGATGGCGATTCAACTTAGAAATGACGCCTGTTCTCCCATTGTATCTTAAAGCTTCGACTTGATGGCGCAGAAAATCCATTGCACCGGCCTTGGCAGCGTAACTACACTATCGGAGGAACGAAATGGGCTCGGTGATCGCTTCGTGGCAGTGTTGCTCGAAGTCGAATGGGCATTGGATAAGCAGAGCATGTCGCAGTCGCGAACAAATGCATTGAGTGAGTGAGTGAGTGAGTGAGTGAGTGGTGGTGGTGGTGGTGGTGGTGAGTGAGTGAGTGAGTGGTGGTGGTGGTGAGTGAGTGGTGGTGGTGGTGGTGGTGGTGGTGGTGGTGGTGGTGGTGGTGGTGGTGGTGGTGGTGGTGGTGGTGGTGGTGGTGGTGGTGGTGGTGGTGGTGGTGAGTGAGTGAGTGAGTGGTGGTGGTGAGAGTGAGTGAGTGAGTGAGTGAGTGAGTGAGTGAGTGAGTGAGTGAGTGAGTGAGTGAGTGAGTGAGTGAGTGAACAAGACCGGCCGAATGCTCGTACCCAACGAATGAAGGGTTACCAATCTACCAATTAACCGAGGGAATTTCAACGCGGCTTTTTCACCATTCGTTCGTTCCTACTTTTTTTGTCTGGCTTCTAAAGCCTCCTGGACAATCAAGAGTGAAATAATCGTCTAATGCAGAAAGAGCGTCATTTAATAACGTAGCTCTTCTTTGTCGATCTTTGCGACATTCTTTCTCTCTAGGTCGTTTCAGCTCTGCAACCAGGAACTTTGTGCCATTGAATAAATGACTCCGCTCCGTGCAAGCGGCACGAGGACCGTGAAACTGCCGCCCATGCACCAACCTCCAGCTTATAGAACGGTGCAAACACACAAGCAAACAAAGAATCCGCCAGCGACCGACTGTATGAAGAAGGAGGTGGGGCGACGGCGCTCATGCCGGAAGCGTGGGTTCAACAAATGGCGAGCCTTGTTTGAATGGATGTGTGCGCGCAGAATGCGAGGCATCCTCCGATGGAATGCCTGCCCACGGTCAGTGTGTCGCAACCGTCGTGGCGACGGGCCTGCGCCGTTGCCCGGTTAAACATTCCCGCTGCTCCGTAACCATGGTTAGGGTGCTTTAGCAGCGCCGCCTTATTGTACGATAAGTACGGTAATGCCACACCGTCGTGGTAAGCACGCTGCGTTTTGAAGACTGCAGCATACTTTCTTAATATATTTACTAGAGAGAGCTGTGGAGCTGAGATCGTTCAGCCACCATGGAAATTATGGGTGGTACATGGATCCGCCTTTAGCATTCATGCCTGCGGCTTCGAACGCACTTGTGGCGTTGCTTAGTGCTGGGTTTTGACATTCCTTCTGGTAAAATAATGGCTCGTTGTGAACCTCGTGATCTGAATGGAATTGCTATGCCTAAAAAGGTCAAAGTGGTGGAATGGGATTGGTGAGAATTTTCTTAACTTGGTCTTGCGACAATGTGGCTGCAGGCCACAAAGAGCCACGCGGAGCCGAAAGAACAAGCTTAGGCAAATCCAAGTACTACCCATCATTCCCACGCTGGCTGAAGCGCCATGCTTTGCAGCTCCCATAGACAGTAGAGCCACATTACCTTTTCATGGTACCGCAGCCCGTGAAACTATATGTGGTCTACAAGACCTCTATTAGTACGTTATCGTACGCAATGAGCAATTTGCGTGCCTAGAAAGCTTTAAAAAAAAGTTATGGGCCGGCCACGACATTACGGTGTTTCCGTACTTACCACGAGGTAAACCGACACTGCCAAAAAGACAGTGTGATTACTGCGAAACGATTGTTGGACGTCGTGGCGTGTACGGGAAAGAACTCAATGAATTGGAGAAAGCGATTCAGAGTTACAAGGGAAGTAGACATCGCCATAAATGCGACTTCACCGCGCGGCGCTTGCAGGGGGTACGGGGGGAGCTCGAGCCCCCCCCCCCTCCCCCCGGCTCCCCCCCCGAAATTATCGCCTGCCCCCCCCCCCCCCCCCCAAGAGCAAACATAGCCAGAAGAGAATGCATGAGGTGCCCGTCTTCCTGCCCCCCTGGCCGAACTCACTTGTCTCGGGTGCTGCACAGCTCTGCCCCTGAAGCTCAACCTTCGGCTGTCCAGCGGGCCGAAGAAGCCACCAGGACTCAAGAACTCCCGGCCATCAACTAGGCGGGAGTTTTCTCCCTGAAATAACTTAGCGAATTGGGATAGCTGGAACATACTCATGACGGTCGCCACGGCGGTCGCATTCCGGTATAGGCGAAGTGGTAGAGACCCGTGTACTGTCCTATGTCAGTGCGTGTCAACAAACACCAGATGGTCGAAATTGCTGGAGCCTACGGCGTCCCTAATAATCATATCGTGGTTTTGGGACGTAAAGCCCCAGATATTATTATTATTATTATCATACGTATGACAGTCGCAGCTTGTGTAGTGTACTTCTTTGTGTTTTGTGTCTTGTTTCCGCTGACCGCCATGACCCTTTTCCCGTTCCACAAACTCGCAGGACTTTTAAATTATGTTGTGTGCAAATTCTGGTGTCATCGAGCTTCTTCATTACTGGGTACTTGGATGGCTTGCTTGGAAACGTGCATTTATGCACGTCTTCGCTCCTACACGAATTTGCGGAGAGAAAGAAATAGACTAGGGCTCTTATAAACTGTATTTTCTATCCCGGTACGGCTTTGCAGATCACCTGTCTATGGTTTCTCAGTCCAGGTGTGGCCAGTCGGGCTGCAGTTGCGGAAAAGCTAATCCCCTTACTTCGACGACACGGGAGCACACGACGCCAAAAGCCCCTAAGGCTCAAATAAAAACAACTGCGCTTTATTTTTATTTTTTTTATTCTTTCTTCTTTCTTTGCATCTTTTACGACTTCCTCAGCGGCAAATCCCGCACTTCTCTCACGTATTCTCGGAACGATCTCAACGTCAACACTCGGCCCCCCCTTCCTTCCCCTCCCTCCCTCCCATCTCATCTCCATATTTTCTCGCCTCCTTCTAGGACACCAATTCTGTTGAAAGGCGTGGCAACCGGCCTCCGTAGTACGCGCCACTTTTCTTTCTTTCTTTCCCGCCATTCCTTTCTCTTGTAACGCGATGGCGTACGCGCAGACAGCGCGTCGGCGACGGCGACTTGGCGTCGCGAGTGCAGCACCGCCGCTCCCCGAGCCTCGCAGTAACCTCCATTTGCGTTTCCGCCTATTTGCCTTTTCTTTCTTAATCCTCGTTGTTTTTCTTCTTACCTTTTTCCTTTCGGGGCTCGCTTCGTCGCGCGTCTGCCAGCATCGCGAGGAATGCCGCGAGCGCGGAGCGCGTTACATGTGCGGTTGGTGCGCACGTGGGCTTGTTAACGGCGCTAGAACAGGAGGGTTCCCAAACAAGCAGCGAGCCTGGGAAGATGCACGAATATCTAAGAACAAACAAGGGAAAAATTGAGCAACATGCCCCCTTTATGCATTGGCCTGAGACGACTTTAAAGGGACACTAAAGCGAAACAATGACTTGGTTTAGATTGACAAACTGCACTCTGAGAACTCTAATGTCATATGTTTCACTATCATAAGTTCGTTATTAGCTGAGAAAATCGAGGTTGAAGTTAAATTTTTGAATTTCGCACCGAAATCTCCGCGCGTGACGTCGAAAATTTCAAAATGTAATTTTTGGTATTTTAGCGAAATTGGCTCGATGAAATTTTCTGCAACTTCGTATGCTAGGTCTATGGCACCCACAGATGACAATGTACTTCAATATTATCGATTAGAAGCTTCGTAGGACCCAGTGGACGCCTTCAGAATTTATGACGTCACGGTTGTTGGTGCGGTAATCTCAAGGTGGCGTCTCCACCCGCATTTTCTTTTCGCGCCTTTTCTCGCTTACCAAGCGTCGTGTCGCGGTAAGAGTGGTGTTTTCGGGATTGCGAAATTGTACTTTAGCAATACGCGAAAAATCGTTTTGCTCTTTAGTGTCCCTTTAAAGGGGCCATGACACCCAATTTTCCATCATGATCTCTCTTATGTGAACTAATTCTTGCGCATCCACAAATAAGCTCGCGAAATTTTGGCGCAGTTAGTCGAGCACTTCATTTATGATTGAATAGTTCTATAGACACGCGAGTCACCTGAAAGTCCAGCAACACTGGCGCACTCGCGAGCCGTGACGTAACAAGCAGCTAGCTGTGCGATCCGTCTGCATTCCGGCGAACGATATTGTTCCGTGGTCAGCTCAGCGTGAAATCGAGATATTTTAGCTTTCTTCAGCTTGGCGCTGAACTTGAACGATTTGCAGCGGCTGAAACTTTGGTAGAAGACGACGGCTCCGTTCCATACTGCACATGACGTCACTTGCGCCGCGGCAAAATGGTGGTCGCCAGCGGTGGGTGGGGTTTACAGCCGGTGAATTCTAGGGCTTGTTTCGAACTGAAGTATTCCATCCAACGTCCCAGAAGATCTCAATCATGTCATCTGTGAATGCAGGCTATACGCACCAGAGAGACAGTCTCTGAAGGTGGCCTTAAATCTTCAACGGCACTCGAACTTGGAGTTGAGACATATTCTGGGCCCATGGCAAACCAGCTCCAGTGCGTTACGCGCCACGAAAGCGCTGCTGACTTTCTTGCGAGCCACGAACCTGAATGAAACTTTGTAACTAGTGTAGTCTAGGTGTGTGTGGCTGTATGTGTTATGTGTTTATCAGTGTATATATCGTAATCATCACCGAGCCCCTGGAGTAGCATGTCAGGCGAAAAGCCAGACAAACATCTCCAGCTATTCATTAAAATATTTCTCACTCTCCATCTCTCTGTTTTACGACTCACTTTTCATATCTGTTAGGCATAATAGACCCTCTACTTCTAGTTTTACCTAAAAACCACAAATTGTTGCGTGACCGTGTCATGGCCCCTTTAGGAAACCAAAGACAACAAGTTATACAGGAAGTACAGTCGCGCTCAATATGAGTTGCAACACGCTGGCAGTGGTTAAAGTGATCCCACCGACAAACGTAAAATTAGTCCGGAAAGTACTGCCAATTGAGAGAGTTTAATTCACCCTTTTTTTTTCTATGTAGGTGCCGGTTTGCAGTGTTGGCGCAATTTTCAGCCCAGACAGCGTGTTGCAACTCATATTGAGCGCGACTGTACATCCCAGGTGCCTACGTTGGATGCGAAACTAACGGCAGCAGATTCGAAAAGAAAAAAAATGCCCCCGCCTCCCCGAAGGGAATCGTGAGGAAATGCGAATGCATTTCGCGCGCGCTTCACTCCATTTATATATACGTGCGAGCGAGCGGACGGGAGAGTGGGGCGCAGGGAGGAGAGAGAGCGAACGGCGAGAGAAGGAGCGGCGAAGCACTGCACCTACCCTCTCCTACACTCTCTCCACACACGCGGGAGCTCCGCCGAGCTTCCGCGATGCGAGCGCCCTCACACACCAGAGCGCGCTCCTCCTCTCCACTCACTCTCCGCTACTCCGCCCGCACCACCTGCTCCGGTTGCTAGGGGCGAGCATAAGCGCGCGCTCCCGCAGCTGTTGCTATGGGAGAGGGAGTGAGACCGGAGAGATAACACCTGCCGGCGCGCAGACACCTCCTCAACCTATCCTCCTCCTCCTCCTCCTCCTCCTCCTCCTCCGCGGACGCCGCCGGATGCGCCTGACATAGCCCGACTAAGAAATGCATTCGCATTTAAAAGAAACGTGAAATGAAAATAGAAAGTTGGAGGGAAACGGAACGTGAGAGGGCATGGATGAGCGCATGACGTGGGAAGCGACGCGGGCACAACTGGGTGAAGGTCTCGGCAGGCAGTCGGTGAGTTGCGTGACAGGAGCGACCGGGGCCGGGCCCTGTCGTCCCGGGATCGTCGACGCGGAGTAGCGTCGATCGACAAAGAGCTCTTCGATTGTTTTGGGTTGCCGTTGGCGCTTTTTTGCTACGCGGGCACAGACGGAGTGTTGCTTCGGTTTAATCGATTTAATGTTGCTGCGTGCGAGAGGGAAGCGACGTTCGTGACTGGACTCGTTCGTAATCCGTTGTGAAAAATAGCAGCGCAGGTGTATACGGCGGACTGAAAGAGGAAAGTTGGAGAAGCGCTGTAAAAGATTTTGCACCAGCTTTAACCACCCAAGGTTGTCGCAATTACGTATTGATTCCTGTTCCACAGTTATCTATGTTCCCTCTTTCTGTCCGTTGTTCTCTTCGCCCGTGTGATTTTTTTTATTATTAGGGGCGAAGCACCTTAGGGTTGCACAATGTCGTCGAGGCTCGCCGTAGTCCCTAGTCGAAGCGCAGGCGTGAAACATCTGTGCGCAATACCGTCTACAGAACGTACATAGCGCGCATATGGTTTAAAAAAACAAACAAAATAAAAGACCACAATACCGTCAGAACACCGACATTTAACCACCCATCAATCAAAGCATATGACAGAACAAAAGGTTAACAAGAACAAAATAAAAGGCTGTTAACCAGAACAAAATAGAAGGCCACGATTCATGATCCGATGCACACTTCTTCGCCCCATCATCAGCATTCACTTCGTGGATCTGCAGCAATTGTTTTTTTTTTTTAACAGGGCTACAGGTAGCCGCTATATCACATTAGCAGTCAGCCCATGGAAATGGCCTCGAAAGCGTTTCATTAGTATTATAACTTCAGTAGTTTACATTGACCAGTAATGTCTCTAAAGTTCAAAATTTCCAAATAGAAGGGAGAAATGAAGCACGGCTGATTGTGCTACTTGCTTGACAAAGGTCTGAGACCCGAGAAAAAAAAAGATAAAACTAGTCAGTTGTAGGAATTAAAGCAACACAAAGGTTCAAATATTTTAATTTCACACTGAAGTTGGGAGGCACAGCTCAGAGCTTGCCTGCCGCACGGTATGCCAAGAGACGTTTGCGCATGCGCCCAGTTAGAATCCACCACACCGAAACGCAATTATATTAATGGTAGCGCAATCACATTCACCCGTAGCGGCTGCATCACGGAGGTGCGCTCTTCTTTGCAAGTTATCGTAGTGTGGCACTGTGCACGTGACCGGTGTTGCTAACCAGAGACGGAAAGTGAGAAAGTGCTTTATTGCAAACAAGGGGTACAAACCAGCGTTAACCACGGTTTGCCAGTGGTTATTCGCTCGCACGCCATTCGGCACGAAATGACTAATCAGAGAAGGAATTACGGGCAGGGTCTCGGTACCCTTGCGCCACCGGCGATGCTGATGCTGTTCCAGTTCGGGTTATAATCAAATAAACGGAGGCCGGCGACTTTTAAACTAATAACAACCCAGCGCAACATCGGCATCCGTTAAACAAACAACCAGCTGACATGTCAGCATTATAGTTGTTTTCTTTACGCACTGGCTTTGACGAAAAACCCTCGCCCACTAATCTGCCTCTTCAAACATGCCTCAGTCTCCGTCGTAATTGAATACGGGGGAAAAACGCAGGTGGCATTGCCGATGTACTATACGAGTCAACGACTGCCGCTTTTCTTCGTGATTCTCTCCTTCGCACTTGACATTTGAAGCGATGCCGCTAGCACGTTGCCTAATTCACGGTAGAGGCGTACATTACAAGAAATCAATTAAGACCCGAGTGATTTCTAGCCCAGGCTGAATGAACAAAAGGGAGAGGAAAATATCTAGGAGACCGTAATTCTTGACTTTGGTGTCTGGTAATGGAAATCGCACGACGGCGTTCGTGTGGCCTGTTATATTCATCGGCCTAACTTTCATTTTGCAATTAATTTATTATCTTCAACACGTTACTTGTCAAGGGAACTTACGGCCTGAATGTTTGCCCATAGAAAACGAGAAACAGCGGCTTGTGCGCAATAAAGCTTTGGTTGCAAGTCATCACCTAGTCCGATCATGTCCTCTCGGCTAATGGACATGCACCAACTGGCCTGAAATAAGCACTCCAGTTCATGTCATTTACAGTACATCGCGCACTATTCTACACTCTCCCCTTCTTCGCTCCCCGTATGAACCTTCTGGCCTCCACATCGTGCAGAGCATGCCTGCATACCTTCGCATTGAAAAATTCAGCACTACCGCCACTTCTTCGACCACTGTAGTGCTGTTAACATTGCGTTTCGTCACACGTCCGAAGCGGTTCCCAGAGGCAACGTAGAAGGAAATGCGTGGTTGGTATGTGCTCCGCTAGGTGTCGCAAAGATCGCAGCTGCTCACTAAAAACCATCTGCTCTTTCTATGAGCGCATTCAAATAATTTTAATGAATTATCCTGACAGCTGATTAGCCCTTATCTGACGTAAAGTCAGATAAGGGCTAATCATATGTACCTAATATTACTGTTGAACCAGAACCATCTATTTCGAACCAGTTTTATTTTACAAAAAAAAATTGTTCAGATTATTTTAAAGCCAGGATATGTAAGTGCTAGGAAGAAAACTAAGAGTGTCACTTGGCACTGGTGTCACAAATAAGTGGCAGGGGACATTGTAGTACATGTCTGTAACATTTATTGCAGTGTTGTAAGAGTGGATCGGAAACGCGACGCGACTGTAACCAGTATTATCAAGAGATAGCCAACACTATAACTGACAGTTGTCGACATTCTTTTCAATGCTAGCCAATATAAGGTAGAACTAGCCCACATATGGTGAACATTATTCAATGCTGGCCAATGGTAGCCGCCGCCAGCGAAAATTACCTAGGCACCAGCCAAAACTAGCTGAGAGTGAGCCAATATTAAGTCGTTCTGGACAACGTTAGCTTTGTTTAGCCAGTAGACAGCCAAAAGTAGCCAAAGTTACCACACGCTAGGCAGCCAGTAGTGACCACTAGACAGAATGAGCAGGATATTAGCCAACACTAAAATACACTTAGTAAATATAAAGGCAGTGCTAGCGAACAGTTCGTCCACACTAGGTACCACCATTGCACAGTACCAGCCAACAGTCGGCAAACCAGTGTTGGTTTTACACGAGCGAGTACGGTACATGCCACGTAGCGCATGTGACGTCATTTCTGGTATGCGCTGCCTATTGGGATATCCCAGCTAAATAAATAGACAACTTCAACGATTAATAGTCCTTTATGCCATACAATTCAGGTTGTCACGCGATGTCGTGTCATTCATTCCCGCTTGTTTGTCACGCATTCATGCCCGTTCAATGTACCGTGCTAACGAATCGACTGCGATGGCTTCACGGCGCTTGCATAACGCCATTCGTGTGATTACACAGATGGTACGCATGTCATGAATATTCGCGCCGTGAGCCGTCATTCATGTTTATCATACACGCCCGACATGTGGTGCACATTTTGTTTTCTTTGAAGGTCACCAAAGGACCAGCGTAGCATCACGATTACATCTTATCGTGTACGTCACCGACATATTTCACATGCATGTCGTGCTATTCGATATAGAGTATTAATGCGGGTTTGTTGGGTGCATACTGAAGTTCTGAAAACAGCGCTAAGACGGGACACTCTTAGCGCTGTTTTCAAAAATTCAGTGCTAATTGAGTCATGGTCTATCATTGATGTTCATATTCCTGGGGTCAAGAAAGGGAAAATAGACAACGACCCGTTTGTAGCACGAAGACACAAGGAAATCCTTGCGGATTTCTCAGAAACGAAAAGCTTGAGAGCTTTTCTTCGTATAGGTTTCCTTGTGGTTTCGTGCTACGAAACGGGTGGTTGCCTATTTTCATTTCTTAACCCTTCCGCCACCTTTGCGTGATTTCCGCAGAACTAATTTGCATATTCTGGGGTCATACGCGAATGTCACGCCTGCCAATTTTGGCGTAAATCAAGTTAATCGAAGGACAACTGGGCAACAAGACCTTGTCATGTATGTCACGACGGGAATAAATATATAGTCCGCCGCGGTGGAGCAGTGGTTACGGTGCTCGGGGTCTCACCCGAAGGTCGCGGCTTCAATACCGGCCACGGTGGTCGCATTTTGATGGCAGACGAAATGGTAGAGGCCCGTGAACTGTGCGATGTTCAGTGCACTTTAAAGGAACACCAGATTGTCGAAATTTCCGGAGCCCTCCGCTACACGGCGTGTCTCATAATCATATCTGAGTTTTGGGGCGTAAATACCCCAGATATTATTATTAGATAGATAGATAGATAGATAGATAGATAGATAGATAGATAGATAGATAGATAGATAGATAGATAGATAGATAGATAGATAGAGATAGATAGATAGATAGATAGATAGATAGATAGATAGATAGATAGATAGATAGATAGATAGATAGATAGATAGATAGATAGATAGATAGATAGATAGATAGATAGCGTCCGCATTAAATGGAGACGATCAAGCGCGCAAAGTGCACTGTAATAGAAGAGTGCTAAGTTCTCGCAATGACAGGCGTTGAACTGCTGCTGTGGGCAATGCAATGTTAGAATTCTCGCTAACATCGCCTCCTATAAAACCTTCCCAAAACGCTCACCCAGCTAACCTGGCCACATAAAAGAAATTTTTTTGAAGACTTGGGGCAACTTCAAGATACTGTCAACATTCTGTTACTTTGAGGAACGTACGTACACCTTCTATGCTAAAACCGTAATACAAATTTACTAAGATTGAAAACGCTTTCTTGGTTGCCTCAACCTGTTGTGGTAGATATGAAAACAAATTCAGGGACATCCCATGGTTTGTGGGAATCGATGTACCTCTGCTCAGCTCGCCTTTGAGCAAGGCGTTACGAAGCGGATCTATCTATCTATCTATCTATCTATCTATCTATCTATCTATCTATCTATCTATCTATCTATCTATCTATCTATCTATCTATCTATCTATCTATCTATCTATCTATCTATCTATCTATCTATCTATCCTTTGTTTCGTCTGCCCCACACTGAGGGTAGCAAACTTGGCAAGGGCTAGTTAACCTCCGTGCCTTACCTTTCCCCTCTCTCTCCTCTCTCTTTCATCTTTTCCGGAGTATTGAATTGCTGATTGCACCGCAGACCGATCTCCCTCTCCCAATTCGTACTTCCTCCTAAGTTAATTAACTGCCTCACTCGCACCCAACGCCCGAGAGTAGAGCGCCCAACCCCTGTCGTTGTCGACAATCCTCAGTCCCACTGCAGCCTTGGAAACAAAAAGTATGCTTATTGCGCTCTCAGAAGGAAAGTAAGAAACAAAAGAACTCTAGAGACAGAAAGCGTCAACTTCCGCCTGTATAGAAAAACAAGAAACAATATCCGAGGCTATCCAGCACGGAACGCCCCA
Source organism: Rhipicephalus appendiculatus (assembly GCA_030522465.1). Lineage (NCBI taxonomy): Eukaryota > Metazoa > Arthropoda > Arachnida > Ixodida > Ixodidae > Rhipicephalus > Rhipicephalus appendiculatus. The sequence goes on from JALIZH010020166.1 coordinate 15,571, forward strand.
TGACTGTTTACATCAGCGAAACCGCTGCAGTTTCGCTTTCGCACGTTGGCCCCGCGCGCGACACGCCGCGGCTCTTCCTTTCGCTTTCCCTTCGGCCTGTCCCGGTGACACGCTTGGCTGAGCCGCGACGAGATTTCCATTGTCGAGACGGCGTTCGTGACAGCCGAGGCGGCGGAGCCCTTGTCGCCTCGCGTGACGGACGTGAGAAGTGGCTCCGTTCCCGACAACTCCGGGGCCCCGCCTTTCGAAGCGTCTGGGACTTCCGTATATGCACACAGACGCGCCCTGTGCGGCTGCTGGCAGCGGCATCAGTAACGTGATATGGGAGGTGATGTGGAGGGTGGTAGGGGTGCGTTCGACTCGCGAGATCCTTTCTTTATTATGATTTCGCCCTTTTCCTAACGCTAACGCACTAATAAGGGGATCAGTTAATTCCACAGTCTCGCTTACAAGCTCGGCAGACCCGATACTAACCGTTTGAGCAGGGCAGCAGTCTCACCCGGGACCGGGCGCCCCAATTCTTCGAACAGTCTCTGGAAGTAAAGGAGTTTCGAGCAAAGGACTTCTAAAAATGTTGCGTGAAGGAGTAAAGGAGTTTCGAGTAAAATAGAGCAAAGAAGTTTTGAAGGCGTTTCGTGAAGGAGTGAAGGAGAGTATAGGAGTTTAGTAAACGAGTAATGGCGCTGGATCCGTGGACCTTACCACCAATCATTATTAGACTTTATACACGAAGCAAATTTGCATGTGTATTTCTCGCACCACTTATTACTATGCCTAACGGCGGGCTTTCAGAATAAAAAAAAAAAAAGAGTAATCGACTTTCGACTAAACGAGAGTGAAAGGAGTTTCAGAAAACTTTCTTAACGCAGCACATGAATGAAGAGGCCACAAGGTATAAATGATTAAGTTGCTTCGTTCTCAAATCCAGGAGGAGAGGGTAGAAAATCTTACCTGTGTGCTTGGATGTTCAAAAGGTAGCAAACCTTACGTGTGTGGTAGACACACGTCATCGTCTACTCGTGCTTGTCAGGACGTTTCCTCTACCTCGGCTTCGCCGTTCTCCATAACGCAAAAAAAAAAATAATTAAAAAGAACCTTTTTTGCCACCAAATAATCCCCTCGCACTCTACCTCCCTCTCTCCTTCCCCCCCTCCCTCTCTCTTCTCACCGCCGTCACTTGGACACAAACTTAAGTGCGGCAATGCGCAGTTGGCAACTTTACATGCTGACCAGTCTGCTAACGTGGGTAGTTTTGTCGTTTTCCGATTTGTGCCAGCTTTTCATCAGCCCTCGGACTCAGGTTTCTAGGATGTCGCCACGAGTAGTAGCGTGTTAACGCTGACGAACTAGTAGAAGTAGCAAAAGAAGAAGAAGAAGAAATGATTTAGAACAGGAAAGGTCGTCTTCACAAGTAGTGTTGTAAGGCTTGAGCCGTGAGACGTGAACATCATGACTGGACCGAACAGATGACGATGGGCAGATGGGGCCAATCCCATAGGTAACAGGATGTTACTTGCCGCAGTACACGGTAAGGTACCGTGTAACGAGACAAAAGTTTTTCAGATAGGCCCACCCGACGATGTGGGTACCACAGTACCAGAAGGGTACCGGGAACGAAATGTGCGTATCTATGTGAGGCATTGTACCGACGTCGTTGGTTGCTCTACGGCGCCGTCAGACGAGCGCGGGCGAGCAGACGGGCATGATCGGCTCTCGCGATGGCGTCACGAGCATATTCGCTGGTGGACGAGGTATTGACTGAAATGATTTGTGTCCAGTGGTAAAGTCGGCTCTCTTCCGTACAATAGGCAGAAAGGTTAAAAGCCTACTGTGTCGTGACGCGATGAGTTGTACGCGAAAGTTGCGTAGGGTAGGGATAGATCCCAGTCTCGGTGGTCCGGCGACACATACTTAGCGAGCATGTCCGTAAGAGTGCGATTTAAAGTGTTCCGTGAGGCCGTTGGTTTGAGGGTGGTAAGCGGCGGTCTGTTTGTGCTGCGTGGAACAGGAACGCTGCAGGATGTTGGCGATGACTTGAGATATAAATGTACGGCCACTGTCTGTGAGCAGCTGTCTTGGAGAACCGTGAACCAATATAACGTCCCGTGACATGAAGTCAGCAACGTTGGTTGCAGAACTCGTCGGAATCATTGTGGCACTTTCTGGCGGAAATTCTACTTTATTATTATTATGTTATTTTAATTTCAAGTTTTGTTTCGCACGTTTCAAAGTGCCGCGCTCTTCAAACCTTTTCGAACTTGTCAGCTTGTCGCGACCTCCTTTTCCGCTGGGAATTTTTCGGGTCGCGTTGACAGCGAAGCCGGGGTTAAACCAACAAAGAATTCCCTTCCGGAGTTCTACAACACGTACAAGGGCGCGTTTCGTCATACGCGAGTGACCCGAAATTGAAGCGACTAAAAAACAAAACGGCAGCGGCCGTTCACTGCATCGAACAATGTGAGCATTTGTAGAAGAGCCGCGTATTTACCATGCGGACCACGCTCAAAGGTATGCGTAAGTTTGCCAAGGCGTGACCGTAAATATGTGCACTAGGGGCGTTCACGAAATGTCTTACAAGGAGACGCGTGGATACCAAATGCCGTTTTCCTGCAAGAGATCTTGCTTCTTGTTCGCGGGCTGAGGCCATTGCGAGGACGTTGAGCTGCGGCGTCTTGTGAAGAGCGTTACATATTTGCCGAGAGGAAAACGAAGCGAAAGTCTAATGCTCCCTTCTGTAGCACAGAGATGCGTGTTTGCGCAGCTGTGTAGAGTTCGGCACTGTGCGCACATTGCGAAAATATTGCCCACACTCTGTCAACGAAGTCTCCTTGAAGATTACTGGACTCTGGAGTCGTCTTTCTAACTGTTCATCCGCTTCGCTTACCTCCGCAGTTGAGCTGAAGATACTACCTCATTAAGCTTAAACGTTAGTCATTGACGGTATGCAGATATCTGAACTATGGGACTTTGTGAAGCTTCAGCTTTTTGATGCCTGCGAAAAGGATAGGACTGAACACACGAAAGAATGGCGATTCAAGGGACTTGTTTCCTTATCAGACACGACCAATGAAATTTATTTAGTCCTATGCTTTCCTCGACAATAAAGTAAAGGAAAGCATAGGGCATGTTATTTGTTGTTTTTTACCGTGGTGTAATGATTATGACCTATATTGAAAGCAGAAAAGTGGACGAAGAAGCACCATCTCCTTCGATGGGATCCGAACCCAAAACCTCCGAATTACACGTCCCAGCTCTACCAATTGAGCAACAACGGAGGGCGCTCCTTCGTCCACTTTGTTGGGTATTTACGTACGTTTAATCCCTGGGAGGGTTAGTCGAGCGCGACTCGTAGCTATGGCGACAAATGTGGAACACTCTTGTCTATTGGTTTCATTGGCTAGGACTGATTGTGATGATATCTGCGGCTTAATGCACCAAAACTGCCATATGATCATGAGGCACGCCTTAGTAGAGGGCTGCGGCAAATTTCGACCATCTACTGCTCTTCAAAGTGCACAGACATCGCGCACTATATACGGGCTTCTAGTATTTTCGCTTCCATCAAAATGCGACCGCCGAGGCCGGGGTCGAACCCGCAACCTGCGGGTCAGCAGGCGAGATAGGACTCATTGAGTGGCTGCAGGCCCTGTAGCCAGGGGGGTGCCCTAGGGCATCCCCCCCCCCCCCCGAAATTCGTATGGTGGGGGTGTTTTACCGAGAATCAATAATGAAAATAGGGGTTTTTCAAGGCCTTCAACAATTACCCCCCCCCCCCTTTTTCGAACAAAATTCCTGGCTATGGGCCTGACTGGCTGGCTTTGGTGACCGGCTCAAAAGGACGTTCTGTTTGTTTCATCCGAAACTTCGCGGTATGCAGTAACATTGTCCACACTGAACCTGCATCTGCGCATTGAAGAGTGTCAAATGTTCTTGTTTGCGTGGCAGAACCTAGAAGACATCAACGCAGAACGCACATCCGGTGTATAAGAAACAACCTTCGATATTCCTTTATTTTATTTTCATTTTTTTAATTAAAGCTCCAGAAGACAACAAGTCAGCGTTCGACTAGCATTGGGCCCCTCTGTATTGCAGCGCGCCGCCCGGACTCCCCCGTCGTCTTTTTCACCTTGTCGTATCGCGCAACCATAATGCAAACAATGCGCCCTCTACAGTCGGTTTTACGTCGCATGATGCAGAAGAAAAACACACACACACAAACAAACACACAGTGCACATTCCAGCGAGCATTTTCCAAAGCCGCGCGAAAGTAAGTGAACACTTTTAAGTCGACGCACGTGGCACGAGAACTGAAATGGCCTGACAGCAGAGCGGCAGCCATTAAAATTTGTTACAGTTTTCTTATAGTTTGGCTTTATATAAAGAATTCTTTCTTTGTCGCGTAGCCATTACTCAACGCATTTTGCCTTTACCGTCGCCTGACAGCTGAACGCAGCCATTCCTCCTCTCCCCGACCCTACACGAGAGGACTGGGAGACGACGCTGCTTTGCTGCTCCGACCTCGGGGGGCGAACAGGCCCTCAACAAGGCGTTGGTCCCGGGTTCGAACCCCGGACCAGGACGAATTTTTCGGCAACTAAGAAGCTTTTCTTTATAAGAAATCCGTACGGATTTCCTTGTGGCTTCGTGCTACAAACGGGTGGTTGTCGATTTTCCCTTTCAGGCCCTCATTGCGCGTGCAAAAGCAGCGGTATAGTCCCATGACCTCCCGTACCGAGGATGTCACATAGTCTGTAGGGCCCTTTCAGGGGCTCATACGCTCTCTTTTATAATAAGGTTTATCACTACCACCCTGTCTTTTACAAATTTGGGCCTGATGGAGAAATCGGGGACTTAATTAGAGAGACAGTCAACGACGTATCTGAGCAGCTAGCGTCAACCAAGCCCCGCTTCACTTTGCAAATTTTCTCGCTCAGCGCAAAGAACAAGCGTACTTTTCACCCTTGCTAATGGCCAGAAAAGGTTTCGTGAAAGATATTTCTCTCGTTAAAGGATTTCCTTCGATGTCGACGTTCTCAGCGTCGACTGCCTTTAGAACTGCCTCGTGAATAGCGGCGCCATCCACATGCAGTTTCTAAGCACCAGTATGTCTGGCTCTTTATCTTATCAACCCCTCAGCCTAATATTCTGGCGTGCGCACGAGATTCTGAATGTCGAGTGTTTTACTATCTCGCCCACGCTGAACGCAAACTGTATGCTCACTGTTCTTTTAGTCTGTGACTATACGCTCGCAATGGCCGCTTTTGTGAAAAACCTACAACTATCAAACTCACAACATGGGTATAGTACATGTCTGCGTGCGTGCTCGAAGGAAAACCTACATTCGACGATTCGTCGCAGCTCGCCATCATTTTTCGAGGCCGTCTAATAGATTCTGAATTTGAGGACTACAGCTGATAGCTAAGACACATTAATGTTCACAAATTTGAACAATTTTCCCTAAACTTGCGGGAATTCAGTAACCCTTCCGAAAAGTTTATGAAGTCAAACATCTCTAACCTTACCGGCGGTTCAGATTGTTTGATTGATTCCCAGGTATGTGTAAGGAGCCTCCAGGAAAGAAGCCACGTGAACCATAGCGTCCCATCACTCAGTGTTGAGCCATTTTACACACCCACGAACCCTTCCCCCCCCCCCCCCCTCCCCCCGTTTAAACATCATGTTTCGTGCCACTTGCTCCCTTCAAGTCCTCATGCCAAGTGTCACAAACGCTTATTAACATGCTACAGAAGTCACTGTTACGAGATTCATTAGCAGCACAGCACACTCCACACTCTTTTTGAAACTCTCAGTCGAGCGACAAAGAGACAAGTACGGTGCCCCTCAAATAACAGTTGTGCCCATAATCAACCTATGCGTGTAGACAAAAGATCACAACGTGTTAAAAACTGCAGCCAACAAGTGAAGCGCGCAGTATGCGAGGGGCAATTCATATAGTTACACGCGCTTTTTAACAGTTATACACACGGGACCATAAGCGGCACACTTCGTTAATTAGTACACACAGCACGTTCACGCTAAGCGCCGGAGGTAGTACACAGTCGTCCTGGGTAAAATGCGCATTTATGTTCACAGCACACGTGTTCACAGCACACGATTCGGCGAAACCAAAAGGCTTTCTCGCAAAGCATTCGACGTAGTAAAGCACGCAAAAATCCGACACATATTTAGCCGTTCCAGCCGGTTAGGGGTGTCGGCGAGCCGTCAGTTCCATATATTAAAGAAGAAAAAAAAAGCAACCTCAACTCGAATGAGTCCTTAACTGTCAAATCTCGTAGCACAACAGCGTCCCTGGTAGTCATTGCGACGTCATTGGTCGATGTGCGAAACAAAAAAAACACGAGCTCTGTTACAAGAACGAAATGGTTGTTACGACATTTGAGACGATAGTGGATCTAAAAAAGAAAGCTACTTGGTCCACGCCTCAGTCGACGCAGTAAGTCAAGGCGGCAACCGAAGCTCCGCCCGCAAGCGAAGGGTCTCGAACCCTCGACTCAATGCTTATAGATGCTCTTCGGCTTTAACGCCAAGCGTTAAGGCATTGGTCACAATGATCAGCGATTGGAATGGGTCTGAGGAGTGGAGCGGTTGTGGACTCTATCCGTTCATGCGCGGGCGGATTATGAATGCGCGGCACGCAGTGCTTTTCGGGATACGAGACTGAGAGAGTTCGACGAAGCGAGGACTGGCGAAATGGCTCGCTCAAAATAAAAAAAAAAGAGTGTCAATCTAGTCACGTGAGCGCTGAGGAGCCCTGAAAGTAAGAGAAAGAATTATAGACTTCGCTAACGCTCTACTCGATAAAGACATAGCTCTTACTCAATGTTCACTGCCATACATCTTACTTCCTAAGGCTTATTCAACGAAGAAAACTAACAAACAAAATCGCCAAGGCTTTGCGAAACATGGTTATATGAACAACGAGGACACATTGAATTCGCGTTTTCTTTTTTCCTCCCTCGCTCTCAGAAAAAAAGAAAAGAGTGTGCGACTCCTTCCTGCGAGTCCTAACATCCGACGTATACGACTCTCTTTGAAGAGACTCTTTAAGTCTCTTTCTAGTTCCACAACTCTCCAAAAGAGCGTAATGATCTCTAAAAAGAGTTCACGTGCATCTTTAAAGAGAGTCATACATGTGTCAAGTCAGAAATCACAAAAGATAGTCCACGGACTCTTTTTTTTCTCTCTTTTAGAGTACTCTACCGCACCTAAATACAGAGAACACTTGGTTAGCAGGCCTCTTTAGCGGTTAATATACATGCTCGAAGCTACACTATTACACCACAACTGTAAACGCGCCTACATTAAGTACGTGCGGACATCCTTAAACGAGACACGAGCCCGTCAGACGCCGCGACGAAACACCGAGATGTCACAACTCGTAGTTTTCTAAAGCTGGCCTGAGCCGAGTAACGCGGAAAAAAAAGAAATAAAAATCTAAGACATGTTGAAAAAAATATTCCGAAAATATCGAGTTCATTTCGTTTCTGCAGCGCTGTCAAAGTCATCACGGCTGTGATGAAATGTAAGGTTGACCCAAACGTCGAGTGCGTGGCGTTGTCCGACTGAGCCAAATGGACACCTTTTATTTCGTGAAGTGCCTCCTGAGAAGTTCGAGGCTCTTTGTTAATTATTTAGACTACTGGAGTTAGCTTGTCACAACTGAGGGTTACGGAAGTACCGGTTTTAAAGACTTCTAGTTGTTTTCACAGTTAACCCTCAATGAGTGCATTTCTTCGCTTCCACTGACAACGATTTAGTATATCTTTTTTGCCTTAGTGGTGACTTCTCCACGTGAAGGCATACCCTTGGACTTCCAACTGATACCTTGAACCCAACATAGAAACTTACTTATAGATTCAAAGGTGATTTAATTTCTTCTTCACACGAACATTCACGCGGGTTGGACACCGAATTCAGCCATCGCACTAAATTTATCGACAATATGCTTGTCACACGGAATCATTGGGACCAATCTACTTCGCCACAGCTGTGATGACATCGCTACGGTTTACCAAGCCAGAAACGGGATAGCGGTGACGAAGGTCCAGAGAGCTGTTCCCATCACGTCATAAAAAAAACAGATATTTGCTGCTCAGGTAATCGTGGCGTCGCCGGACACGTTGTGTGTCTTGAGTACTCACGGAGCTTTCTTATGACACGGCTCAATGCGTCCATCAGCTCCAAGGAAGTGATGGACATATTTTGCGTTGTCTCTTTGGCGTTGCTATAACTCGGAAGCGTATTCCCGTGGCGCAGACCACAAGATCGTGAGCGCTACATCCGAGTCAAAAGTTCATGTATCTGCACAGTCTCTTCTCAACACGGCTGTTCTGGCTGACTGCTATTCCCTCTTAAAAAAAGTTCGATCAATTTTGACATCGGCCCGCCTACTTGAAAGGGCTTGTGAAAGAACAGGCACACATAAGCGCGCAGCCTGTCAATGCGGCCCCGTCTAACCAAGTCGTACGAGAGTGCAAGTCGGGCTCAAATGAAACGGGCTTCACTACCCTTTAAGACCAAAGACAGTACTGGTAACTCCTATGGTACGGGTGTATTATGCTCGCCTCTTATTTACTCGGTTTTTCGCAGTAGTTCTCGTAATCTCGGGTAGATTACCGCAAGACTGTACAGACACGAACACCGTGAGATTTAACACGTCAACTTCAATATAATATCCAGGGTTGTTCAGTACGCGAGGTGAACACAGCGAAATTGCCTCAGTGCGACGGAAAACACCTATGGGAAGTGGGGTTCAATACGGAGTTATCAGTTACTCTGGCAAAAGAAGTTTCCAGCACTCCCTTTGCTTACAGAGAGGGCAGCTGCGACCTACTCTACCGCCTGCGTAGCAGTACAGTTCACTGGACCCCGTCAACCGCCACCGCCGTTCTAAGAAGGCGTCGACACATCAGTGCACTTCGAAACGCAAACTATAGCCTCCGCAGCAGCGTGACAGTCGCAACGTCGCTAGTGCACCGGCGTCGCCGTTACAGTCGGCTTGATTCTGAGCCAGGGGAACTTGGCACCCTTCGGTATAGACTTGGTCCTGCGTATGTCGCTCTCGGAGGCGGCCCTCTTCGGCTGGCGGCTCGAGGAGGACTTGGACTTGTGGCCGCTCTTGGAGGCGCTGCGTGAGGACGACGAGCTCTTGCTCTCCTTGTTCAAGACGGACTGGCTGCGGGAGACGCGCAGCGAGCTCTCGGACGGCGTCGCGTGGTGGCTCACGCCCGGAATGTAGAGCACCACCGTGTCCCGCTGGTAGGCCGGCTCGCTGATGACCGAGCCGGCCACCGAGCCCTGGGCCGAACCGGGCACCGACCCGGAGACGACGCCCGAGGAGCGACCGGGGCTCGCCTGGACCCGCGGAGAGCGAGGCGAGGAGGACTTGGAGACCCGGCCGTTGGATGAAGACGCGGCTGCTCTCGCCTGCCTTGCCTGCGATTATGCGTCGGTTTTAATTGGTCAGTGTTCACTGAGTGCGTGGAACAACCTAGACTACGAAAAGCAGCAAATAAAATAGCGGACACAGAAAAAGAAAGCGACAAGACAGCTGTACTAACAACTGAGTTGTTAGTCCAAGTGTGCCCTGTAGCCTTGTCTCTTGAACTAACAGCTGGACTAACAGCTGGATTAACTGAGTTAGTTGGAGTAACAACTCTGTTGCTAACAGCTCTGTCCTGTCGCCTTTTTTTTTTATTGACGTGATGTAAGGAGATGTTGACGCACAAACAGGGCGCCGGCTACTCCTTATCCCTTAGAGGTGTCTAACATAGAGTACGTAGGGTCCAAGGCTCTAAGCGTAACAAGTCCACAGCACATACAATATACAATTTAGCCTAACAGTTAAGACACAAGATTTCAAAACAACGCATTCAACCCTGTCGCCTTCTTTTTTCTTTGTCTGTTGCTTTCTTTGCTGGTTTTCATCCTCAATCATGTACCAAGTGGCCCAAATATCAACACCGATTGAACAACCATTTGAAGTCTGGTCTCTCAAAGACAGGTTCAGGAGAAGATCGGGGTCACTGACCTCATTTTAATCGAAAGGAAACATGACAACTGTAGATAGCCCAGCCCCACTTTCCGTATACATAACATCGAAAGCTGGTGTGAGGGTGAATCATCTAGTTCTGATTTATTAGATGTGAAGCATCTTATGGCGAAGCTTAATCCGGTGGTGGTGGTGGTGGTGGTGGTGGTGTGCCGCGTGCCCACCCTTACTGCGCATGCGCAAACAGTTAAAGAAAAAATAAAAATAAAAACCTCCTCTCCCCCTCTCTCTCCTCTAGGCATCCCTCCCCACGGCAACCACACCCTCACTGCGCATGCGCCTCCCTTCCTCTCTCCCCCTCTTACACTCCCCCCCTCTCTCCATCCCTGCCCGCGGCGTCTAACTCCCCCCTGCGCATGCGCGTCCCCCCCTCTCTCTCCTCTCCTACGCTCCCCCCCCCCTTTCTCTCTACGCATCCCTGCCCACGGCGTTCACACTCCCCACTGCGCATGCGTGTCACCCCCCTCTCTCTCCTCTCCTCCGCTTCCCCCTCTCTCGCCTCGCGACGCCGACGCAGGCAGCGTCTGCTAGCGAGTTTCTTGGTTGAAAAAACCGACTGCTCGCGCTGCACAACCGTTTACTGGCCATCCCGTATATATGGCAATGGATCTTGACCTCCAAGGTGGTGCCGGTGGAAGATTTCTCCTGTGCGTTGTTGAACAATAAAAATTCGCAGCGTGCGCGTTAACTAAAAGCGGAGTGCGGGTCTCTGTGTCCAGTCGGAGTCTTCTGTCTCTCATTGCCCATTAGCAGCGATTGGCATGTTCCAGTAGGAAACACTGCTCCATCACTGCCTGCTTTGCGCCTCCCCAGTTTTCTCTCCTGCGCAACGCTGCGATGAGCGCCAGCGTCAACGCCGCCGCCAGTGTAAGCGTTAGCGCCCGCTGCTTCACATCTACACATGGTTCCCTTTAGCGGGAGATGGTGTAATTTTTGCTGCTCTTAGTTTCAGTTGCAAGAGAAGACTAATACGATGCATCATCATGACAGAATTTGTTCATTTGTCGGTACTTTTGTAGGCGTATTGCATGCTGGTGTTTTTTGCGCAGTTTGTGAATGAAGAGTTGTACGCACGCATGCTGAGAGTCGACAGCTATATACATTAGGTGGCGTGTTAAGTTCATTCAAGTTTTCATAAAGAGGTGAAAAATATGTGAACACGGGGTGTAGCTGGAGCCGACGTATCGACAAGAGGACTTGTCTTCTTCAAGGCTGCAACTAGCAGCCTTGAAGACAGACAAGTCCGCTTGTCGTAACGTCGGCTCCAGCGACACCCTGTCTTCACGAAACACCGTACACTCTTCAAGCTTCCATATTTCCCTTAACTTCGGCCTTTTTTATGTTTTCACAAGGCTTCATAAAATTTGTGCATCTGCATAAAACGTGCCCTTGCCTGATATGCAGCAGCAAGGCCACCCCGAACCGAAGTCTGGTCGGAGCTGACGGACCGCGGTCCGCGCGACGGTGACCTCCGGTGAGTCCTGGACAGGCTGCCGTTGTCGAGCAAGGTGGGCGACGCGTCCCGAGAGCCCGACTTGGTCGTCTTCTTCTTGGACGACCGGTCTCCTCCCAGCGACGCGGTGTACGTGAACACGTATCCGCTGCTGGGCACGGTCACGTCCGCGTCGGCCATGCCCCGACGGTAGTCCTTGTCGATGTCCCGAACCCACACCCCGGACGTCGACGTGGTCGGCGAACCCGTCCGGGACCTCTCGGTCTCCGAAACCCTTGCCGGCACGTTCTCGTAGCTCAGCTCGCGCTTCTTGGAGTCGTAGGCCTTGAGCACACTGCCGGGCCTGCTTCCGCCGTCGCGACTCAGGATACCCGGCTCGCTGTTGATGCTGGAGGTGTCCGAGTCGCGACGCTTGTCGTCGTGCTCCCAGCGGCCCTAGGTTGAAGCCGAAGCTGCGGCTGGATGACTTCACCCGTCGGATGCTTCCGTACTCGGGCTCTGGGGTCGTGGAAACGTCGCCGCCTCGCCTCAGCGTCGGTGATGAGGACGAGGCTCGGCTTCGCTCGTAGTACTCGTAGTCGCGGTCGTCGACGTAGCGCGGGCTTGACGTGATCGGGTAGTCCACCACTACTTCGGGGTGGTGCACGTGTATCTCGGGAGTCTTGAACGTGGTTGTCTTCTTGCTCTTGTCCACCTGGCTGTACAGGTGCGAGACGTCGCCACTGGTCGCGAAGAACTCTTCCAAGTCGAAGGGTTTGACCTGTGGGAGAGAGGGAGATGGTTGTACGCACTGGTCTTATTATTCCATTGAAAGCCACTTTTTTGGTGCTATTGTAACTGACTTTTCAACTTTTTATTTCTCAAGGAGTTAAGTGTCAATGACATGTCAAGATGGGGTACCCAGGTGAACAGATGAAAATGACACATGAGTTAAGATTATGTAAAGTTGCTCCGAAGGCTCAATGTGGAGCGCAGAACGTTCCTTTACCATTTAAGTTACGCCACTTCCCTCCCGCTTATGACAAATGTGAATGCGCGAAAGCTCAGCTATTCTAAATTCGCCAAACAATTCAAGCACACATTTTGCATTAGTACTTCCTGCATTGACGCACAGTGCTCTTTAGGATTAAAATGTGTCAGACACTATGAACAAACATATTAACGGAAGGTTAACTACATCGGCGTGTCTAGAGAGACAAAGAAGCGAAAAATAAAGATAGGCCAGTTAACCGAACGAATACCCCATTTGCCGACCCAGACTAGGAGGCATGCCTTAAGAGGGCGAAAAAGCCCTCCCAAGAAGAATTATAACATACGACTGTAGTTTATTACACGCGTGTTTTAGACAAGAGATATACAAAGGTAGACCAAATGACCAGTTCCTACCGGGTTAATTCTGACGGAGCTCACCTGTGTCGCCTTGTCCACCATGACGGGCATCTCTTCCTCTTCTTCGACCGGCTCGTTCTCCTTGTTCTCGTTGTTGTTGACCTCTTCGAAGTCTTCCTCCCTGACCAGAGTGCCGGTGCCCGCGCTGCGGGCCTCTTTCTTCGAGGCCGACGACTTCTTTCGGGTCAGAGGGGCCAAGATGACCTTGACGCCGTCGACCAGCCGGTTGCTGCGCTTGGGCGCCGGACTCCTCTGGAGCTCGATGGGTGTCCCGGGTCTCGTGTACTCTTCAACCGAGTAGCTGCGCACCACGGACGGGGGAGGTGGTATCGGCGGAGGAGGCGGGGACGACTCCCTCGAGCTACTCGCAGGCAGATCGTGCCGCAGCGTCGCCTCGCGGTCGAACTTCTGCACGATCCGCCGGACGTGGTTCCGCTTCACCACGGGCGAGTCCGGTCTTCGTCGCGGTGACCGAGACGCCGACGCCGAGGACGCGCTTCTCGCCACGGACGACGTCCCTCGCGCGTGGTGGTGGTGATGGTGCCCAGAGGAGTCCGATACCGTGGTCTCTACCGGTAAGGGCTGCTCTTCGGCGACGCGGCTTCCGCCGGCGGTCTTGTCGTGGTGGTGCCGGTTTTTGTAGACCTTGAACCAGAACTTCTTCTCTGGCGAAGGGGGCACCTGTGCAGACGTGAATGCGTGGATTACGTACCACAGAGGCAAAGCTGAAGAACAGGTTGCCAACCGACAACTGCTCAGGCGACATGACACTCGTTCGACGTGGAAAAACTGACATGCTCCCTTATGAATTCGCCGAAGGCGGTTCGAAGGCGAAAGTCGTTTTTTCTCTCAATCGCTTATATTGAGAAAATCTATCAAGTCGATCTTCATTGAACATGTAAACGTTAGTGTACGTAAAACTCCCGAAGCTGTTAGCGTTGTCACTCCTTTCTAAGTTTATTACCTCGGGAACTTTAATACCTGTCTGTCTTTCTCCTCCTCTTTCTCTGCAGCGAATGTAGTACTTACTACCTCTTAAAATGCTTGCGTTTCGCTAACGTTTTCTCCCCTGGAAATATGTGAGAGGTAGTAAATATTGCCATTACTACTTAGCGTGTCAGGATTAGTAGAGGCTACTACTTTCGAACGTAGTAGCCTCTACTGGAGTTAGCAAACGTTACCACCGCTATCGGCTACGGCATGTTACTGTGATATGACAGTGTTATGAAAAACTTAGCCAAACTGTAATTTTCCAAATTATGTTGGAATAACCGCTTCGCGCTGTTACTCTCGGCTAATACCCCTATATATATATATATATATATATATATATATATATATATATATATATATAATAATTAGTATTAGAGTTGCTGTTAGAGTATGTGTCCCGTAGAAGCCTTGATGTTCTGTGCGTGCTTGTATCTGTACGTGGTCTTGTTTATGGTTTGTTCATGCTTCTATGTATAGATTGTTATCTGAGGATGTCATGGTGGTGGGTATTTACTAGGGTGATCACATAAACAGACAATATCCATACGGTTTCATTTTTTTTTCAGCTTGGCATGGCGGTAATCTACCGACCTTGTGTTACTCATTCTCTGTATAGGTGGTTGGTGTCATCGTAGTAGAGTTACTAACTTGGCAGTTGCCACCTACATAAGTAGTGAACGTTGCGACAAGCGCTTACTACCTCGAAGTTTAGTAAATACCACTACTTTTCTTTTAGAGCAGTGACAGGCTCACCTGAGCAGAGTCGACGACATCTCCGTTTCCGGCGTGCGCGACGGAGTTGGAGCTGCCTTCGTGTCTTCGCGGGAACTTCTTGACCCTGACGGCTCGGCTGAAGCTGACCTTCTTGCCGGCCGAGCCCCGGGACTCGGCGCTGCGTCCGGAGGCGTCTGAGTTGTCCGACCGGGTCGAGTCGGCCCTGTGGACGGCGGCGCTCGGCATGACGCCGCCGCTGGGCCGGGTGCCGCCCTGCCGGCTCGGGCTACGCTGGCGATCCACGGTCCTGCGGGAAGATATAAGTATTAATATGGTACCACACAACCACACAATATGGTACCGCACGCATACCGCGCTAAATCGTGCGAAGCAAATCTTCTTTCCTTCTTTTTATTGCGATGGCAATTATATGGACACTTTCAGTGTGTTTTCGCCATCGGCGTCGGCGTCGCCGTGCCGTTCCGTATATGTACAGGTTTATGTATATCAAACGGACAAGGAAAAACAGTTCAGAAGAAAAGTTTTCCGAGAGAGAGAGAGACTCTTTATTAGCAAAACAGAGATTTTTGCCGGCGTCTATATAGCGCTGAAGTTTTCCGAAGTGCGCTATCGCATTCATTGCTACCGCATTCATTACTTCACACTTGTTCGAAACCGTGTTTCTTTTTTTCTTTTTTTGTAAAGTGGGACGTTGTAAATATTGGAGGAGGAGGAGGAGAAAGACTTGATTTATCCCAATACGGAAAGGTGCGGTGGTGGAGGAAGCAGAGAAGCTTACCCGGCGTAGGTCAGCTCTACCCTCTTGGCCCAATCCTTGGAACGTTTGACCAACACATGAATTGCCATCTCATAAAGATATAAAAGGCATCCATTGCTCGAAAAATCACCTCCCAAGCACTCCGTACAGAAGTCTAACCGCGCAAGCAGAAGCGTGCGGCCCCGGTGTTAATGACGAACTGGGATCTGTCCAAGTGTATTCCGTTGTACTTTAAGCCAAACACTACATGAACAACAGGCCTAGAGTAAACATCATAGTTCCAGTCATAATAAATATTTGTAAGCCTTAGTAGGGACATCAGCATTATGCAAAGTAAATCTCAAATGTTCAAGCGTTGTGGTAGTCATCACACACGATTTCAGGATCATTTTGTTAATGCGATGCGTTTTATACCAGTAAACTGTGATTTATACGCATTGCTTTTCTGAGTTAGCATAAAAAACATTTCCGGAGTTGAAATTCGGCAATGAAAACCACTATTAAATTAAAGTAGGATATACGAACTGTCGTACCAAGATGTATTCAGAATTAAATGTACACGATAAGGTTAAAAGTGTAGCATATGGGAAGTCAATGACGCACATGCTAGCTTGACCAGCACTAGTTAATGTCGTCTTACCCTTCGGTTAATTCACCCTAGTGGTAGCTGTTATTTTGGCGTAATGCTCTTACAGCAATTTGACATATTGTGTGTGTACTACTGCTGGGTTTGCCTCACTTCGTCAAATGCTTGGCAAACAACGAAAGTTCCCTCTCGAAAAAGCTGCCGCAGCTTTCTGTATATGAGTGAAACAGCTCCCGCCGTTGCCAGCTGAATTCAACCCAGCCAGCTGCATTCGCTTGCATATTTTCAGCATTGGTTAGTACTGGAGGATAAATGTCTGACTTTGGCTCAATAGGGGATAATGATAGGCAATGCTAGGTCGCTACTTGGAAATGCCGGCTAGTGCCAACTAACTGTCTGCAAATGTTGGCAACTCGCTACGTCGCTGCAATATCTGTTTCATTCAGAAATCCAGTGCTGCTTCATTCGTCGCTCTAACGCATGTGCCTATAAACAAGAATTGTTGTCTGCCCCAACACAATTCATTTTCCGTTTCCACTGCACGTGATGTTGCCTCGTACAGACGATTTTACTTTCGACACTTGGTCGACGCCATCTTGGGATGTTCAGCGAATGTTTGCTTACTTTCGTACGTGTTGACGCGAAATTAACAAAACCACGAAACGTCGATTTCACCAACCCAACCGTTTTCGCGAGTTTGCGTCTACAGTAGCACTGGTCGTTTTAGTTGAAGTTTGAAGTTTATATTCACCACAATGTTACATCCTTTTTTTTTATTTACATTTTCGCAGTCATTCATGATACAATATACAATGTGTGGTGAGGAATGCGGGGAAAAAAGGCTGCCATACAAACGTAGCTTGACTAGCCCTTGACTAGTTGAAGATACAAAAGACCAAAATTAACAGCCCGATATGGTAGCCTCGAAACCCATCCGCAATATGGGAAACCCCATATTGGCCACCGGTTAAGCAGGGCTGAGTCGCGCTGCGCGCGACTTTCTATAGACCATGGCCGCGTTTCGCTTTCAGAAGGACACTGGTTTCATATGTTCAGAAAAGAGGAAACCGGGCGGGGCAATTGCCTGCAAATTTCGCAAGGCTAGATCCGCCGGCAGCCTACAACATCCTAATCCTAATCCTAATGGTATGTAAGTTGTAACAGAACCCGGGTGCGGCGACCGACGCGCAACGGATCATCATTCAGTCGCGAACACCACAGCGAGTCAGTCGGCAACGAGACCAGCGAGCGGCGAGCCATTGCAATCCGTGCAAACGAGGCCACGTGTGGGACGTCCCGCGGGCCGAGGCGTCGTCGTCGGCGGTTCCCGGTAGCGCTGCGGAAGCGTGGTTGTTCCCGTATACTACTACGGCCACACTGATTCCCTTTTAAAGGCTTCGCGACCTTGCCTCGAACGACGCCTTTGTGGGACGCGGGCCAGAGACGACCGCTCTGCCGGTGTATTGTAGCGCCGCGCCGGTAGCTTTCCTTGCTCTTTCTCTCTCTCTCTCTATCTCTACCTCCCTCTCTAGGAATAAGTGTTTGTTTAGTTGATTCCCCTTTCGTTTCGGTTCATTCCAAGATCTGCCGGGGCGCGTAGGCATACGCCCTTACCCCGTACTTGGCCGCAGTACGCGTACGTCATGAAGATCGAGCTGCCAGATAAAGGGATTCATCGGTTTGACCGTATATTTGCAGAACGGAAGGGCGGCGCCTACGCCTGACTCTGTGCCACATGGCCGTGCAAAGAGACACAGAAAAAGGGGAATGTAAATATTTTCGTTTAATTGCTACGGCCGCACAAAAAAGGCAAAACAGGGAGAAAGCGAATATTCTAAGTTATTGTTTTTCGTTGTTGTCCGCGTATGCAATAAGCCCGAGAGGTTCGGGAAGCTTTCTCATTGCGTGGTAGTGACGTAATAGTTTTCTGCGCTTTGCATCAGGCGCATTGCGGAGAAAGTAAGTTAAATTTTTTCAGTTAATTAAACTAATGTTCTAGTGCATATTTTGTATTTACTATAGTCTTATACGAGAGTTCTTTATGTCCGAAACTACTTCAAATTTTGCTCGACAAATGTTTCTTTAACGCTGAGTCAACTGCTGCCCCCAGCTCCGCCCCTGCATATGAACATTCTTAGGCGTAGCTTTGCAATGTGGGCAGCGCGGCCGGGACGCAGGACTAAAAGGAACGGACACACACTTAAGTTTAGCAGTGCTTTTGTCTGGGCAAGTTGGTGCGACATTTGCGAAAATAAAACAGCACTGAACAGAACTGAGATAGGCTACCAACTGATGATGGAGTTCGCGGCGGAGTGATGATTCGTTGCGCGTCGGTCGCCGCAAATAAATCTCAGTTGGTAGTTCAGCACTGGTCCTGTCGTACTGTGTCTTTCGTCCCGTCTTTCGTGCTGTTTTATTTTTGCAAATGACACACTTAGGGTTCTACTTCGCGGAGACTTGCGCGTCGGTGAACCCTGACACGATGCGCTCATTCAGAGCGATGCATGGGCTCCGTGAGGTATCATGCATTGCACCTCGGCTTGTGCGAAGCCGTAGCTGCGAATCTTATTGGTGGTTAACAAACCTATATGTATCGAAAAATTTTATTATAATCAGAACACTGGGTTGTAACCGAAAATGATGGCGCCTTTCTTCTCACCCCCAAATTTAACTATCTCTTTCTCTCTCTGCAGTCTCAATCAAATGATTCGGTTCTCCGCCGTATGTACAGAGCGCAACGATGACTGTTGAAGGTATCGTGACAAACTTCCGCGGTCTGCATTTTGCATTTTAACTGACATTGTACTGGAATGCCCGCTTCAAAAAGAAAAAAGACGAAATAAAAGAAATTCCGCGCGGGAGGAAAGTGTTGAACCTACGCTTCAAGCGCGTAGGATTTCGGAGCTGCTCAGCACTGAACGGCACAATAGCGTCGTATCGAACTGGAGCCATCTTGAAGGACGCTGCCATATGTGAATGCTCGTCAAACCTCGGGTTTCCGTTACTTCTTCGGGTAAAAGTTTGGTTATGTAAGCGATCTGGGGTACTAATAAAGTGCTCTCAATTGTAAACCACTTTTTCTAAGCACGTCATTTTGCTGTACCTGGCAGCTAAATGATATCCCACAGCCGAGTTCATCGTACTCTAAATCGTTGCACATTTGTTCTAAACACAGTGGGGAACAGCTGTACCTTGAATCATCAATACTTTCTTCTATAGTGGGTACAACCTAAAAATAAATTTAAGCTCCGCCCAAAGCCGACGCTGTACCAGCAAGAGAGAACATGCGTGGATGCTCTATCCAATAGCATTCGCTCATTTACGTGACGTCAAACACATTTCGCGTAAACCAGGTGGGTGACGTTCCCACGCAGACCCATGTCGCCGCTGATTTTCGGTCGAAAACTTGAACCTTGTTACCAAATTTCAGCAAACGTTCCTCCCTCAATGCTATCCCGAACGTAACATTTTAAGTATGGGACAACGAACTTTTAATTAATAACAAGCGTATTACTCGTATTATCAGCCGGAAAGTACCTGCGGTTACAACGGCGCACGACTTTCTTGCAAATCTGAATGGCATGCGCACTGCAGTTCTGGTAGCGGGAGTTGTACTTATTTTTATACTCAGATACAACTTAATAAACCCGGAGAAGGCCCCGCCCTGATGAGTGAAGCGCCGCAGCCGCTACTAAAGCAACAGTAGCGCTTATGCGCACGACAAATGTTCTACGAAGGCGGGGTCGCCGGTCGTCCAACCCGTGACGTCAGTTCTGGAGATGCGAGCCCATTGGTGCAAGCTTGTGCGCATGCGCCTTTGAGCAGGAAACGCCGCGGACTTTTTTAAGTTTCTGGACACGCCGCGGACTTTTACATGTTTCTGTGTAAGCTCTTTCTTTTGAACTGAGCTTACACAGAAACATGTTATAAACGTGGGATGAAACCATACCACAGCTCGCTAGCGGGTTATAAAGTGGAGGAGTGGAGTATATTACGGGTAACGTCTATGGCGTGAGCGTTCTCGTAGTGCCAAGCCAATCGTAAACCAGAACGAGGTAGTCCGCGTAGGAACTTCCCAAGCTCAGGCCTTCATCACGAAGCGGCGGAATGTATAGCTTCAAATTACTGCAGGCTTTTGTTACAGCCCTCTCCAGCGCGTCACACAAACGTACGTCGCACCTCACCAGAAAACGTGTCTGCGCGCGTAACCACAGCGCCGGGGAGAACACACAGAATTTTACAAGAAACAGTTCATTTTTTTCCGCGCGCCAGACTGATGGAAGTCGCGCGGTGAGACTTTCTCGCGTCGTATTACGTCTCTTCTTCCTGTCACTTTTTTTTTCCAGCAGAGATGTGTTCTAAGACACAAACAATATGAGTATAGTTATCAAAACTAAAACTAAGATCGTCATCTTTTTAGGTGCTATATCTTATCACGTTGCTAACGCTCTGGTGCACTATTTAACAGCACCAACAAGACTTGTGACAGTAAACAGCGCAGCTAACGAAGCCAAACAGAAGAAAGAGAGAGAGAGAGAGAGGAGGGGTGAGGGTGCATAAATCGTTCTAAATAAAGGAGAGCGTGATTGGCCATAGGTAACAGTTGTCTAATGCGCCTATAAAGAACGGCGAGAAAATTAAAAAAATACAGGGTTCTGAGTAGCGCTATGCTATGCAAAAGGAGCATACCGCAGGCCATATACTATGTGTGTAGACTTATGTACCATTGATTCTACACCACTGAAATTTTGTACCGTTATATACCATTGAAACACAACTCTTTAGACACAACTCCGTAGCTGGACTGGCATAGAATGAGGACAATGCGCTGCCGTTATTACAGCGGATACACGACATTCGCCGACGTTTTTATAACCAAGGGTAATACAGTTGCCGACAGTACCAGTGTCGGTAACCGGAGCTGACTGTATGCTAATAAATACGACCGTTCAATTCCGTTAGAAATAACCGCTGACATCTTCATCCCGCGCTCTAACAGAAAGCAGACGGACGAACTCCACAAGGACATGGTCATCAAATGAAACAAAGCTTCCGATCGGACCTTGATGGGGCTCTCTTCGTTGATGCGATGTCGATGCAAGTGCCCACTCACCGGCCTGTTGACCATATACACACCACAAAGCGCCCCCCGTCCTTGTGATCTTTATTTGTTGTTGTCTTTTTTTTTCTGCGCCTATCTTCTTTTCCTGCACCTATTTTAACCATCGCAAGCCACATCGAATCAACTAACGCTGCATCGACCGAGCTTCTTTCCCAACAGCGCAAAAAGAAAGTCCCATCATAAATCTTTCACCAATATCATTTCTTCCTCCATTCGTTTACCCTCTTGTTATAGCCGGGTTGTTCGGGCTTACGTACACACAGTCCAACTGCACACACCACAAAGAAAACCGATCTCCACCTCGTCGATACAAGACCGCAAACAGCCTTTTACGGCGAGGTCGTTCTGTCCCGTCCAAGTTTATTGCTTCCCGTGTCGACCACTTCGTGCAAGCTAAACGGCGCTGCCTGCTCTCGCTTGTACGCAGGCGCCCCCTCGCGGGCATGTCTGAAAAGACAAGCGGCGGTAACGACCGTTGGCGTGGCGTGACAGCGAGCCGTTTGTTCCTGGTGGCCAGCCAACGTTGCCGTAACGTTTACTCCTCCACTGGGCTCGGCTTCCTAGCGTCCGGATACGTGGCTCGCTCTTTAAGGGCAACATTGTGTCGGCTAATTCGAGCCGATCGCTTGACGCGTTGCGTCGGCCGCTGTGGCGTGCCGACGCTAAGTGAATAACGCGAGGCCTCACCATAGGAAGACAAGAACCCGTGGAAGGCAATTACCCCGTGTCCATGTTTCTTGCATCTTTCATTACACCCTCGTCTAAGGCCAGCGTTGATGGAACTTGTTTGCGGTATGCGTGGGCGCGCTATTTTGAACGGACTACGCGTCGGAGCGCCGATACCTGATCAAATGACCACCGTATTCAGACAGAAGTTATTAACTGGGCCGAAATGATTGTGGCGAGCTACTGGCCACCACCATTCGAACCACCGGCAAGCTAAATTCAACGACCTCGCTGTGCCGTCAATAAAGTTGTTTCTCTCTCTCTCTAGCATGAAAGGTGTTCGCAAGCAGATAGGGGTTTCAAAATGCTTAGCACTTTCACAGCCAGGAGTAGCCATTCCAGTAAGTCGCCGTGGAGGTCGGTACAGACAAGCATTTCGGGACGACACTGCACTCTGTCGAAGTGTTTCAGAATTTCGGGATACTTAATGTGCTTAATTTGGCATATCTATATGTCATTGAAGTTTATTGGTTGCGATGCATTGCACACGAAGGGAGTTGGGGTTTCAGAAGCAGTCTTTGGTTCACCTAA
This sequence comes from Rhipicephalus appendiculatus, assembly GCA_030522465.1. Classification (NCBI taxonomy): domain Eukaryota; kingdom Metazoa; phylum Arthropoda; class Arachnida; order Ixodida; family Ixodidae; genus Rhipicephalus; species Rhipicephalus appendiculatus. Next base: position 37,935 of record JALIZH010020166.1, read on the forward strand.
AAGACAGTGTTCTAAAATTTCACAAAATAATCACTAGAGAACAAATCTAACGGTCAGGAAAACTACCGTGTAGATTTGTATTAAAGACGAAGTACAAACTGCAATATCAATCAGCTTTGAACGAAAACTTCATTTTGAAGGGACTAACAAACTCTAGTTGAGGAGTGAGAGGTCACGGGACGCTTAGTCACAACGCCACCTAATGTTACCATACACTGCCGTTACGTTGGCTAACTGTTGAACAATTTAGGATAGCGTCGGCTAACCGTTGGCTATTGTATTCCAACGTTGGCTACGGCTGCATCGCGTTGTCGGCGCATGGCAACGCGAGGCAACTAATGATTTGCCCAAGCAACTATATCCTTATGGAAAATTACGCAATACTGCCTAGCACTGCCTAACTTCGGCTAATTGTTTAACAATGTTGGCTAGCTTCGGCTGACTGTTGGCTAATGTTTGCCATTCATAGATAACGTTGCCTCGCGTTGACATTGCATGGCAACGCGAGGCAACTAATGCTTTGCACGCGCAACCATATCCCTATGGAACATTACGCAATTTTGCCTAGCACTGCCTTATTTTGGCTGTAACTTTAATAATGTTGGCTAGCTTCGGCTGACTTATGGCTAATGTTTGCCATTCATAGATAATGTTGCCTCGCGTTGACACTGCATGGCAACGCGAGGCAGCTAACGCTTCGCACAAGGAACCGTTCCGCTTCGCAAGGTTTGCCTCAATTTTTTTATAGCTGTTCGCATAAGTTTAAGGAAGAGAAAGGTAGGAAACAGGAAGGCGGAAACGAGGGAAAACAAACAAATGAAACATGTTACTGTTATGTCCACACGAGCGAATTCATCCCCATAAGGACTAGACGTGTTCACTGCTGTGTTGAGCCGGTTGGACTCAATGATGACGAGATACACTATCAGAGACATTATTCATTGGCATTCGGACATTTTTTCATACGTTGTGATGGTGTTGTTATGTGCGTGTGAGTGTGTTTTTACATATGTGCGCTCTTGTGTTTTATTTTCCATGTACTGCTCTTCGTTTTTCCTTTGTTAAGATGTATATTCAATATTCACTCAAGGGCTAAGGAGTAGCCGGTGCCTTACTTGTGCGCCAACGTCTCCTTATATATCATATCAATAAAAAAGAAACAGCCACCATCACCGAAGCGGGCATTCACTTTGCTCTCCGCTTTCCGGACTCCCGTTCACACGTACCCACTCGAATCCCTTTTCGACTACGTTGTTTACGCGGGCTCCGTATAGGTTCGATCGAAACCGAGAGGCCCTACAGGTGCTAACGTGTTTTCGACGTTGGCGACTTAGCCACCAGCCCGAAACGACGTTCTGCCAGACTGAGCACACACTGACGCGACGTGCTGGGCCCTTCGAAGCTCGTTCTTGGGCGGATTGGCGATATCGATGCGGCCGACGCTGTGCCGTTGGTTCGAGGTCGGCGGTTGATTGATATCGATCGCATGTGGTGTACTTAAGCCGTTGGTGCTTGTTTTCGCTTCGGTTGGTGCTCTGGGTCTTGACGTCATCCTGGATGTTCTGCTTTGGTCGGCGCCGTTTCTCTTGTAGGGTAGTCGGTAACAAAACAAAAAAAAAAAAAAAAAGTGTGTTCTCTAGCAGGTACGTTGTTTCTGTGTACACCGGCACGAGATTTCTGTCGCCTTACGCCTTCTTCTGAAGTAAACATGTTTTGCAATTTCTGAAGTTCACTATTCAAGCCCACATTTAGCCCTGTCGTGTACTCTGCCTTTAATTACTAAATTAATGATTATTTAGTTGGCTAATTCAGTTGCGTATCGTTTATTCATATGGTTCGTTGCCTTTAATTAGCTCTCGCATCCAGTAGCAATTGAACTTGCAGTTATAGAAGCACTCAATGCTGATCCAGTTGATGATACATGAGAGCTGAAAAGAGTGATAATAATTACGCACGAACAATTGCAGCAAGGACATGATGAATACACCAGAACAAACGCTTCTTTTCACCTATTTGTTGTGAATTTGTCCGAGTTCATTACACTTGTCTTTTTTTTTCAGCTAATGTCTACTTATGCACCATGTAGTTTAAAATGCAGAGAACTCAATAAATTGATTAATTAAGCTCTGAAGTTTCAGAAAGTTTCCGAGGTACGCCGGCTTGCGACGAATTTCCAATGCTATAGCACCTCTTCTACAACACGTCTCGTATACTCAGATTCTGGTATCGGCGCGCAAAACGCATACACAGCTGATTTTAATTCAATTTCCTTCATTTCACTCACCTGTAGGTTCAGACGTGGGTGGGGGAGAGGTTGAGTGTGATTGGCTGAAGGGCGCGACGTGTAGGCTCCCCCAGCAGTCATAGCCAGCATCGGTATCGTTCGCCTCCGGCCAACGCCGAAATCGTTGCGCGTGGTTTCATGCCTGCGAAATCAAAAGAAAAAAAAGAAAATGGTATTATTCATAACACTATTAGCAATTCACAATGGACAAACAATGCAAACTTAACCTGCAACCATGGTATCCTGCAACCAACAAGGCGGCCTGAAGTTCTTAAAGAAACTACTGTGTCACGTGATTTTTGTATACCCATCACATATTCCTATGCTCATCATAATCACTGATAACACCCGCTTTGCATTCCTCTGGTCATTTCACAGCACCGAGTAGACGACCAGATCCCATGCCTACATGAAGTATCTATCTATCTATCTATCTATCTATCTATCTATCTATCTATCTATCTATCTATCTATCTATCTATCTATCTATCTATCTATCTATCTATCTATCTATCTATCTATCTATCTATCTATCTGCGCATTTGTCACGAAGCGCTGACCAAAATGAAATACCAAAGCAAGACGTCTGGTTCCGACACTCGGACAAACCAAGAAAATATTTGTCTCCACTAATTGACAGCAGGCCCTGTTCATAGCTACGATCCACAGTACCCTGCTAATGGCGGCGTATTCATTTCTACAAGCAGCGCGTAAGAGCGCAGCCTGCTAGAGCTACAAAGCATAAAAATGCAGACTAGCATGTTGTGAGGTAAACTTCCATAAATGACAAGCCACAGCATGTGCACTTAGGAATTTCGTGTACATGTGAACCCTAACAGGTGCTGCCAGTGGTTCGGCGAGTCTGTAGTGAAGAGACGAGCACTTGTAAATCGTATTAACAAGGAGTACATTGGTTATATTTTGATTGGCTACAACTTCTCTGGTTATCTGCGATCCCGATGCGTCGTCTTCAATTAGAGACGAGATAAGGGATTTGACAAGTTCCAGACAGTGACCCTACATTGATGGCCTTTAAGGTTGTCGAAGCCTGTCTTCGTTTAGAAGAGGATGACCGCAGGCAAAAAACTTATTGATTACCGAAAAAACTAGGCTTGTCCGAGTGATCAAAACTGTTGCATGAGTGCACTCTCTGGTGCATGAACATTTTTATCAGCACCTTCCAGGACTCTTTATGACTTTTTCATGTTCTTCATCTTGTTGCTGCCTCATTACAAGCAACCTGACAAAGTCACGAGCTCGTACACTTGTACTATCTATATTTCATTTTTTTTTCTTATTTTGTTTCGCCCAGTCATTTTCGCGGTTTCATATATTCGTTCTGGTGTTTCCGCCTAAAGGACGAATCGACTATCCCGGTAAATTAGTTTTATAAAAAAAAGGCTCCCGCGCTGAAATCCAATCAAAGTCAACCATCAGATAGTTTCCACATTGATCTGTCCTAATGGAACCGCTGGCAGTTGAATATGCGACAGTCGTTAAGTTATCGTAAAGATGAAACGTGTGCCGTATGAAGCGGAGCACTTGACCTAATTTCCGTCAGCGAAGCGAAAACCTGTCGTTAAACACTCGTCTACAGCTTTTCTGTGACCCTTAACGATTTCTTAACTGTGGTCCATGTTCTTTCGCTCTTACTATGCCATTCTAGATGGTAGAGAAACCTTGAGAACCTGCTACCTCTCACGCGACATTCGCAGTTGACACGCAAAGGACAAACGCGACGTCCCATTATGCCTCTGCAGAAATCATAATGACGATGAAAAAAAAAGAACGCACGACGCGCGGGGTGATGTTGCCGATTTGGACTTTATACGGAACATCACGGCAACGGCGACGCCGACGGCAAATATGCACCTCCTGGAGCGTCCATGTAATCGCTATCGCAATGAAACGCGATAGGAATTCCGGGAGAATCCCCACAACAATATCTGTAAGGCCTCGCAACAACGAAAAAAAAAACTGGAACGAACACGAGCATCGGCATTCTGGGCAAATTGGTAATTCATTACTTGCGTACTATTGTGCAATGAACAAAAAAAAACGGACCACAGAGGAGAAGACACACTCAGCGCAACATACACGCGCAGCATACGAATAAGTGAAAGACAATGATAGTGTCTCCACGAAGCTCGCTTCATCAACACATTGTGGCAACCGGCATAGTCTTACTACGCTCGCGACCATCCGTCTATGAGCTTTTCTCTGAAATGAATGAGTTATCTCTCTTGAGCAATTACTTCACCTAAAGCGGCCGGCCACTCGCACCACAATACCGTCCCCGACGAATACTTCAAAGAAACAAGGATCTTAATAGTGTTCCCCGGGCGAAAAAAGTGCGGCGATATTTTGCATAACCTCGGCCAGGTGGTGTTCGCGTGCTTCTTTAGTTCCTTTTTTTTATTACTTTATATTCTTTTCTCCCCAGTTTCACTTTGCCAGAGGCGCACCTGACTATTCCTTTTTACTTTCTATACATCGAAAAAAAAAACTATATAATATCGCTTTCTCTTTCTCTGTCGTTGCTGCCCACGTACTCCCCTCATCAATATTTTGCATTTCTTTTCCTTTTGAGGAAACGCCCGTCGAGCAGCAGCTCTCGTTTCGCAACCTACAACTCGTGAGCTGAGTGTTAAGACGTCTTTATCTTACCGACAGGCCAGGGTTTCCAGTCAGGTTCGGCCTAGCTCGCGGTTACTAAGACGGTTGCTTCTTTTAGAAAAGGAATAATAGGGCAAGAGTGAAGAGCGAACAAAGCATGCCTAAGCCTTCGAATACACGGCAAGGACAAAGTAGAGGTGATAGGAAGGAGCAAGAGAAAGGAAGAATTCAGAGAAGAAGGGTATCGCCGACCAGAACAACGTTGAAGAGCCAGGAGCACAAGAACAGAAAGGCTTTTTACGTCCGCCAGGGGAGTGGTTAAAACTTGAAGAGACACTGTGGTGAACCGAATCTGGTTTATACTGATAAATTATTCCTTGAGAACTCTATTTTAATTATTATCGACATCGTAGATTCTTTAGTAGAAGAGAAAGATGAAGGCGATTGTTTCGCGTTTCAACGTCGCGCAGAAGCATCACAACCTGACTGCCAGTGTGACGTCACCTATATCAAAGTATAATTTTCTTTTTTAGTGACATTGGCGAGATGAAATTTTCTGAAGGACGCCATGTTAAGCATGTGACTCCGTTAGAGCACAATGTAATTCATGTTTGCACATAAAGCGCAACGTCCATTGCAGACACCGTCGAAATTTGCGACGTTTCGGAGAGATCAAAGTCTCTGACGTCACGCCAAAATCTGTGACGTCTGCCGTCGGCGCACTCTACTGAATAAAGTTTACTCCTCCTCCTTCTCTCTGGTGCTTTGGTATTCCCCTTAAAGCTTAACGGCCGCTCCGCGGCCATCTCATAAGAGCAAGCCCGGCCGCGTGCACGTCGCGGCGCGGCGCTCCGAATGCTAATGGCGCGCCCTCTCTCGCCCGGGCTCCGTAGTTGGGGAGGCCGTATACACGACTACCACTCTAGACTAGACTACAACAGCCTTGACCTTGGACGCCTTCTTACCCGCCGCAAGGCAAAAGAAAGGAAAGGCTGTGCTAGACAGCCGGAAGGCGCTAGGCCGGTCGAGACAACGCTCTCCTCGAATTACCCTTCCGGGCACGCCGCGCGCGGAGCCCCGGTTTCACGGTTCGTGAGTTCCGTGTGCCGACTACGGATTCTTTCTTTTCTTGTCTTGGCTGTTGTACAGCGCTTTAGGCGCGTCGTATTGTTTTCCAGCACATCAAGACGAGCCAGCAGCCATAGTTCTTTTTTTTTTCTTTTTTTTTCCCCGGCACCATGTTCTCATCACGCAATGCGGCACGTTCTTGTTTTGCCAACTACACCCACCGTGCTGGCTTTAGCGGTTTAAGGGCACCCCTAAACAACCACCTTTACGGGCACTATTCGTGACGCCGCGGCTGTCTGTTTACGTGGCGTCGTGAGCAGAATAAGCACTCGATTTGGTTCATATTTATAAGCACTCGATTTGGTTCACTCGGCATATAAGCACTCGATTTGGTTCACACGGTCGAACTCCCCGTTCTAGCCTTGTCTCGCATGACTATCATGAGCGATCAACGCATTTCACTTTGTTTCGTGCGTTTTCGACTGAGCTAGCGAAGATAACAGCTTGTAGCCGAAAGGCGCGAAATCCTGATAAGCTAGACGCTTAGCGCTCGCACTTTCCACGTGTTTTATGAAGAAGTAAGTGCCTAGGAGGAGACAGTGCCTGTAGAAAGTGGAGTGAAGAAGTGAAAGAAACTCGGAGGTTTAGGCGCCCTTTAAGGTGTTCTGCAGTTAAGCCCGTGAGGCGAGGATTCGATTCCTGCCTACGGCCCTAAAAAGCAGGGGGGTAAAAACATTAATCCCAAGTCGACCACCACATCCTCGCCCCCCTACCCCCTTATCCCCAATACGACAGGCTTCGAAATTAAGTCATAGTTTTGGGACGTAAAACACCATAATTACTTTTATAAATTGTTTTATGGTCTTCGCTCTTTCAGTCCGCCTCGGTGGATCAGTGGCTAGGGTGCTCGGCTGCTGACCCGAAGGTCGCGAGTTCGATCCCGGCCGTGGCGGTCGCATTTCGATGGAGGCGAAATGGTAGAGGCCCGTGTACTGTGCGATGTCAGTGCACGTTAAAGAACACCATATGGTCAAACTTTCCGGAACCCTCCACTACGGCGTCCCTCATAATCATGTCCTTGTTTTGGGACGTAAAACCCCACATATTATTATGGCCTTCTCTCTTTCTTTACTTCTTCTTTATGTGTTGCACATGCGCCGTGAAAGTCAATTGCCAGGCAAGCGAACCCGTCTGCGAGTCAAGTGGTGCGAAGTCGCGCAAAAACACTGATAGCTAATAAGTTTTAAATAAAGCAATTGCAGAGACGTTTTTTTCTTCCGTCTTTTTTCAGTCCGTGCACACGAAAGATAAGTGCATACAAAACGAGAAACTGCGAGAACAAGAGGAACAAGATGGACTAAGCGCCGACTTGCAACTCTTAATAAGCAAACTCCCAACTTTCAATCCTAGGTAAGTGCACGGACAAGAAGAAATTGTTTTCCGCCAGTTCTGTCCGTCATACATCAGTTGACGTCACGACACGTGACGCACGACACATCTTCGAGTTACGGGAACGGCTCGTTCAAAACCTAACATGGGTGTGTCGCCGCATTATTCGATGGCCCTCCCGCTGACAAAGTGATCCTAAGTTCAGCCGAAGTTGCTACCAAGTTCACTGGGCATTGTTGGTAAGCCTGAACTTTGTTCGTTTTCTCTACTATGACCCTTGCTCTTGCCTGCCACGAGTCCTGTTCTTTAAATAAGCTGAGGTGCCGTCCTGCAAGTTTTGTTCGAGTTTAAGAACACCTGAATTTGCGAGTAGCTCCGGTTCGTAATCGGTCAACCAACAGCCATAGGCGTGCGCACGAAGAAGATAGGGGGGGGGGGGGGGGCGACCCCCTCTAGAGTGCTTTTGTTGGGCGGGTTGGTTCATTATGGAAAAGATTTGAGCGCAAAAAAGGACGGGACACAAGACAAGAAGACGACTACACGACCCCCCCCCCCCCCTTAGTCACCTAAGAGGCGGGGCGTCAAATCTGCCCATACATTGACTAGGGGGGGGCACCCCCCTAGTCACCTAAGAGGAGGGGGGAGACGCGAAATCTGTCCCATACATTATTTAATAGGGAGGGGGGGGGGGCGCTGCGACAAACTTGAGGCTCCACCCCTGAACGGGAACCCTATGCGCGCCTATGCCAACAGCGTACGGGTGACAGCTACAGTGTGAGTTCAGCAACCCACTGGTGAACTACTCCATTCGTGTGAACTTGTCTTTGCAAGCTCAGCCCGTAACTGGAAGCCACCAGACACCTCTCTTTCTCTCTCCCTCTCAGTACGTTCTAGTAACCCTGCATTTGTTTCCTGCGTTTTCACTTTCGCAATCCGTTGTCCTGGCGGAAACAGGCTTCGCGAGCACGGCCATGCATTGCCTCCCCCGTTTTCACGCTCTGATGTTTTCAAAATCACGATCCCGCGTCTTCGGCGAACTTCGCGCTGAAATCCGTTCCCTGTCGACGTCGTCCCGTCGTTTCAGCGTAGTGCGGCCCGTCGTATCGAATCGATCACCGGCGGTTATTCGGTCGAAGCGAACACTACGAAAGTGTACGAGTCGCGTGCCCGAGTTCGATTAGCTATGCTTCCGTTAGTTGAGAAAGAAAGCCATTGCCGACATCATCTTGCACGGACTACCGTGTTCCTTCAAAAGGGAGAACGTTTGGGCTTGTTGGTTGTTCATCGTTCTTCATAAACCATAGCGCAAGTAAGAACACGGGACAAGAAAGAGACCAGGACAGGCGCACTGTCCTGGTCTCTTTCTTGTCCCCTGTTCTTTTTTGCGCTATGGTTTATGAAGTACCGTGTTCCCGTCAGCGGACAACGTGGACACGGAAGCGATGCTCGTGGCAACAGCTGTGACAGGCGTAGAACGTTGTCCCGTGGCCCCCGCGCTGCCAATGCGCATTCAGAGACTACTGACAGTTCCATTTGACGTGATCGTTGTTGCCATCAGTGCCTACAAGCATGTCCCGAAGCTGCGTAGACGAGAAGCGCGACAGCACAGTAGTCGCGTCTTGCGCTCCAGCGAGAAATCGGTAATTGATAGTCCGGCGAAGAACGATGACCGTCAAAACGTATGCAACGATCGACGGTCCCGTCCACCTCTGTGTAGAGCGCGCGAACCGGCTTTTGTCTGCGGGGCGACACGTTGCTGACATAGCGTGCCCAAGAGGAAGTAACCCCAGATGGTCCAAATTTCCGGAGCCTATCACAGTACGACGTACCTCCCAATCACATCGTGCTTTTGGCACGTCGAACCTCAGGTATTATTACGTTAAAAACACGATCCGGGCTGTACCACTGCGTTCATTAGTATATGCGTTTAATCATATAAATGTACTCTACGCGTATGGTACTCTTGCATCTGAATGTGCCTGATTGATTATAAATGACCGGCTCCCACTTTGCTCGTTGCGCATTTCATTACCGCGATTACCGACCACGTCACTTTCGCAAGGTGCGCGTCCTGTAGGGTAACAGGTAATTGCGACACGACCGCGTCGTCATTAAAATAGACAGCTTTGAAAGCGCAGCTGTTGCTGTCGCGATCTCGCAACCAACCAGGAAACGCGGGCAGCCAACGTCGACGACAGACTACGCCGAG
>JALIZH010020166.1:52500-82500 GCA_030522465.1 Rhipicephalus appendiculatus
GTTTCGCACACTAATGCGTGCGTCCAAATAACTGTCTGATAACTCTATCCGTCCACAGCAGACAATGTAGTTGCGTGAGCTTCACGGACATACGCGCATGCGATGCCCTACACTGCATCGCGTGCTCACACAGGGCATGGGCATGACATGCAGGCCGTAATGCACGGCTTAGTGCACAGCATAATGCAGGGCGAAATGCTGGGTGTAATATAGGGTGTTATATAGTCTTACGCAGGGTTGCAATACAGGTGTCAGTACATTTCATAGTGCCTACGCTAGCGGCACGATTAACGTGGCACACGCCTCACGATATCAGCAGGCGACTGGACTCTTTATGAAGTAAACAGAGGTCTCAAACTCACTTCAGCCAGCGGGCCGCAATCACGCCATTTAATCCCGCACGGGCCGGTTCAGCGGCCGGTGGCAGGGGGGTAAAGGGAGTAGTTTGTATGCACAAATTTTGGGGAAACGCAAAAAGATAACCTTACCTACAACTCATATACGAATCATTTCTGAATGATATCTGGCGCAATTCGAAATATTGTTGACTAGACGCTGAAGTCTCAATTTGTAAAGCAGTTTAATTACCGTAAAATGCCGAGCAAGCGCCCCCCCTTACGGTGAAAGATAATCCGACCAGATTTGGGTGGGGGGGCGCTTGCTACGTCACGGACAGGTCATTGGTGCTTATTTGGCGCTTATTTCAGATCTCCCGAAAAAAAGAAAGGGGGGGCTCTTGCTCGGCATTTTACGGTAGGGGCTCCATTAATCGCTGTTGCAGGAAACGGAAACGGACCGGCTGCATCTAGAGCGAAAACAACGGTAAGTCTGTCCTTAGTTTTACTGCACAACCTGGAACAGCCACGCTAGGAAGCGATGCTAATCCCCAGGGGAAAGAAATAAAAGCAGTACATATGTATTCGCTCTTGCAGCTGCCGGGTCGATTGGCCGATCAATACGACGCTGTAACAAAACGACTCGGCCCTGAGCCTTATCAATGTCACGGCCATTCACAAAGGGGAAAAACGATACTCTCGCGTAACACAGGAGCGCTTCCCTGTACGCACGGCTACCGCGGACGCGATAGAAAGGAACAGAATCGCGAATCCAATGAGAAAAGCTTTCACGTCAATGTAATGACTTATGATTGCCGAGAATATGTAATAACACCAGCAATATGGCGGGAGGGACGTATGCGGCGAGTTGATGAGAACGCTGGCTTTATGCAAAAAGGGGGCCATCGACGTTGCTGGAATACAGTGATGGTATCTGCATCGCCATATCTATTGTCTGGCTCGTGTTGGTGCGCGTAGTGTGTTTCTTGCTGTTGCTCGTTGTTTTGCGACGCGCGCGCGCTCTACTGTTGCTCGCGGCAACGGTGTCGTCGTCAAGGGCGCGTGATAAGTGAAAGAAAAAGGAGGAATCGCATTGTGATACTTTTTGAAAATGACGAAGAAGACGTCTACGCAAAGCAATGAGCACGCAGCTTGCGTTCAATGAAAGTAGGCGCATGAAAATATTCAGGAACTGCAGAATGATAGAGAAGACACTGAAATGGAGAGATGAATAACGTGGAATGAAAGAAAGCAGGGATAGAAAAAAATCCAGCATATCCACGAAGTGAATGGTGATGATGGCGGGCGAAGCAGTGTGCATCGCATCGTGAATCGTGGCCTTTTATTTTGTTCTGGTTAACAGCCTTTTATTTTGTTTTGTTAACCTTTTGTTCTGTCATATGCGTTGATTGATGGGTGATTAAATGTCGATGTTTTTATGATGTCTTGGCCTTTTATTTTGTTTGTTCTGATTAACAGCCTTCCGATAACCTTTTTGTTGTTCACAGATGTTTTGGTTTGTTCACATGCACCTGCGCTACATCTGCTGTAGACGCCGGACGGCGGTTTACGGACATTGTGGGGTCTTAAGGTGCTTCGCCCCTAAAAATTGAGAAGCTCTTGACCTAGCGGGATAATGAGCGCGCGCCAAGCTTGAGCCTTGGCGCGCATGCCTGACTCTTTGTCTCTTTCCATCGCATAGCGCAAAGCTCCTTCATAACTTGTTCTTTCCTTCATGCCGGTTACCGGACCTTCATCCACGTGCTTAAGAGTGCGATACTTCAGTTGCCACAGGCATGGCCGCCGAGATAGCGCGCCCGCGTAAAGCTCCTTCATAACTTGTTCTTTCCTCCATGCCGGTAACTAGACCTTCATCCACGTGCTGAAGAGTGCGATACTTCAGTTGCTACAGGCATGGCCTCCGAGATAGCGCGCCCGCGCACTATCTCGGAGGCCATGCTACAGGCAACAACGACGGTCGGGCGTTCACATCCAGGCAACAATGAAATGTGGCAAAGTGAAATGACAAGTCCCCTCGGTGAAATACCAGATTGCCATATCAGAAACGGCTGACCGCCAACAAGCCGGCGATCTATAGAGCATCAGTTATTGGGAAACGGAGCGTACTGATAGGCATGCGACAGGCCGACTTTCATGGGCCACATTTCTGCACACTCACCATTTTTGTTCACACGGCACCTCCACCGCACTCTGTAAATCATAGCAATCTCCGCTTGGAGAAGACATGGAAAAGAAGGGACAGCTGGGAAGCATTGCACGGAGACAGGAAAGGGAGCAGGCAACGAATGGAGGAAAAAATATCAAAATACAGATGGAATAAAGAAATGAAGTGACGAATGAAGGATGGAAGATGACATGAATGGAAACGCAGGATCTTGAGAGAAAATAGGGAGTTATACATCAGGAAATGAAGGTGCCAGGAATTATGAGGGAATATGGGACAGGCCAAACGGAAACAAAAAAGGGAGGTGGGAACAAATTGGGGAGACAAAAAGAATGAAATGAAAAAGAGGAAATGACGTTACGATGAGGGAAAACGGGGACAAAGGAATGGAGGAAGTGACGTAAGCAAGGAGGGGAAGCAGATGGTGAAGGAACGATGCGATAAATCTGGTTGCTTTCGGAGGAAGCAACAGGAATGAGGGAAACAATGCATGACGATGGGGGGTATCGAAAGAAATATTAGAAAAACAGCGACGAAGCGATAATGAGCGATGAGATTCTTTTGTGGTTTATAGAAGGAGCGAGAAAAAATGGGAAGAATATGCATCAAAGAAGTAAAAATAGCTCCGAAGACACAATAAGCTAAGTGAAGAAGCGAAACGTGAGAAAACGGGAAATAGGGACGCAGAACAAGCACGCGGGAATGAGTGGGAAATGTAAATAAAGGAAATTGGGGATTGGCGCGAACAATGGCTGCACCGGAGAAAGAATGAACGAAGGGGCGCACAATACAAAAGGAATGAGGAAAACGCGGGGAATGGAGATTGGGCAACAGATGGCAGCACCACCACCCCGGTGGAAAACAAGAGGAAATCGCACGTTAAACATGAAGAGCGTCGATGTTCCCGACGTTGCATATAACCAAGAAAACATAGAAGAAATGAACGTAATATTGGGGGGCCCAGTGTCGGGCCGGCTGCATCCGGGTCAAGGCCAGATGGCCTGGGCCTCGGAGGCGCAAAAGCAATCATCGGAATTCCACGGCCCGCCGGTTGTATCCCTGTCGGGAACAATAGGGGAGCCTGTCCTCTGTACAACGAGGCGGCTCCGATATATAATACGCGCGCGCCAGTAACGGGATATTGCCGGTATAAGGGAATTCCTTCCCCATTTTTCTTCACCCTCTTCCCGGAGCTCGTTGCAATCGGGGATCTTTGGGGGGAAACGCGTCAGAGATTGGAAGGTGCTGCCGTAAGCCTGCCAAGTGGTTTTACGCGGTATTTGCCCGTGGCTGCCGGAGATTGCCGGTGCAGCAAAAACATGAGACGGGGTGAAACGGGAAAGCCGTCCGTTCAGGGTTGGGGCGACGGCTTCAACAACTTGGGCTTTAAAGGGATACTGCGACGACGTGTGGAAAAGTGGGGGGGGATGGACCTCGGAAATTGCGACATGTCTGCCTCTATACCTTGTGGACACAGTGAGCGCTGTCGGGAAAGCCGTTGAAGTATTTACGTCTCATTCGACGGAAGACATTTCGAAATTTTTGACCGCTTCTAGACAGCCTCTTTGTTTCCCCTGCTTGAAATATATATATATATATATATATATATATATATATATATATATATATATATATATATATATATATATATATATATATATATATATATATATATATATATATCGGTGCTTGAGCCTCATGGCTATTGAGTTCTTCCTGAACTCTTTTAGACTTTAAGGGCCTCTATACAGCCATATTGCATTCCATCGTGGAAAAAAGCAGCATTTGTCTACGCTTACACCCCACCAAAAGAAATGGCGCTCCTTGGCCAACTGTAGGCCCTTGCGCCACAAAAACCCACTATTCATCATCAACTCTCTCAGAATCCAGCCTATGCGTTTTGTCCATGCTGAAATTGAAGTACTTATTCGGCGGCGTTCGCAAGCGTAGAGAGATATTTAATGTTACGTAACGCGAAGAAGTATTTCCTTTCATTGGTCATTCATATCATTTATTCTTTTCTGTCGGCCAAGAGGAACCTCGAAATGGAGCAGCACACTCGTGGTGCACGCTGATGCAAAGGCTTATGCATTACACGTGGCAATAGTCTCGGCAAAACGTGTAATAACAATTGTACATCATTTCTACAATGCGATAAGGAACGATCCTATGCACGAGACTGTCGCCATGCTTTGGGCTGTAGAAGTAATCAAAGAATTCCGATTCAGGCACGATTCACCAGCCTTTAAAAAAAATCGTTCCAGAAGGTATGTCGAGTCTAATGAGTTGTAGGCAAGTGCCAGTCCTCACACCTCATACGCCCCTTCTCCAACGCTTCCACGCGACTGACCTGAGTGCTAGCCAGTACTTCGTTTTTGTTGTCGTCAGTACACTTTCTACTACTGAGATTAATTTGAATGTAATGTGCGATTTTAATAAAGGCGTGCGTTATTTTAACGCAGAGGCGTTAGATAAGGGAGAGTGGTAGTACAGAGGTTCTTACCAATAATACCCCTCTTGTCTATGAACCTTGGCATTCGCAATTATTGCGGCCAAATTTATTCTACACATGTAGTATACTGCGGGAACAAACCTTTCGTAAATAAACGCCACACACACGCACACGCACGCGCGCGCGCACACACTCACACTCACACGCACGCTCACACGCTCACACACACTCACTCACTCACTCACTCACTCACTCACTCACTCACTCACTCACACACACACACACACACACACACACACACACACGCACACGCACACGCACACACGCACACACACACACACACACACACAGACTAAGGGAAGTGGACAGCTGCGCATCTGTGTTAAGGTAATACAGACTATGACACGGGCAGAGCAGCCGGTGTGGGCAGCAACAAACCTCGCCACACAGCTGCCCGGACGATAATAACTACGCTTTACGCAACCAGTACTTCCGCCCTTGAAATTCTATAGTCTAGCGCTGACAAGGTAGAAGCGCAAGTGCAACTTAAGTGCAACTCTGTACACCGTCTACCGCACATAAATTCCGAGTACGGGCAACGGCGTAGGATGATCAACGGCGCCGTCGACGACGGAGGAGCGCTCGCCGAACCGCACACGTCGGTGCCAGCGGTGCGTGCGACGGTGTGGGACGACAGCGTCGCCGACTTCGTTCGGTTGACGGCGGCGAAAGAAGAAACGGCCCGTTGCGTGTGCGCCCGCGTCCCGTGACGACGAGGCCGCGGCGCTGGCGCGTCTCGAAGAGAAGGCGGCACACAGACGCAGGCACGTGTACCGTTTAGAATCGCGTAAGAGCCGCGTCTTCAACTTGGCAACGAAGAGTGAGTGAGTGGGTGAAAACTTGATTGAAGATATCCGGCCCCAACGAGGAATCGCGACAAGAAACAGCTATTCAATAGCACCATTGCTGTAGATGTAGCAGTAGTCATTGTTGTGGTTGGTAGTGGCTGCTGGTGATACATTGTAGTAGTACTAGTAGTATTAATAGTAGGGTTGTAATACGTAGACTAATTGAAGTAGTAGTGGTAGGGTAGTAGTACGAATTCGTAGTAGTAGTAGTAGTAGTAGTAGTAGTAGTAGTAGTAGTAGTAGCAGCAGTAGTAGTAGTAGTAGTAGTAGTAGTAGTAGTAGTAGTAGTACGAATTGGTTGCAGTAGTACTAGTGGTAGCAGCAGTCGTCGTACATGGGTATTGGTGCGTAATGGTGGTAGTAGGGATAGTGGTACCTAGTGGAAGTAGTAGTGCAGTAGTACTAGGTGTATAGTGGTACTTAATGCAAGAAGCAGTAGGGATAGCGGTACGTAGTGGTAATAGTGGTATAGTAGTACAGGTCAGGAGCGTCGCCAGAAATATTTTTCGGGGGGAGGGGGGGGGGGGGGTTAACCATACTTTTATGTGTGTTCGTGCGTGCGTTTTTTATGTGTCCGTGTATATATACGCAAGCAAAATTGAAAAATTTCGGGGGGGGGGGGTTTGAACCCCCCTAATCCCCCCCCCCCCCCCTTGGCTACGCCACTGGTACAGGTGGTACGTAGTGCAAGTAGCATTAGCAGCGGCAGTAGCAGCAGAACGAAACGGAAACCGTGGTAGCTGTTGATATTTTACGTTACTATTTCTGCTGCTGCTACTGGTGTTCAATTTTATAGAGCGTGGCGTGTGGTGTCGTTGGATATTCTTGCGAGATGCTTTACACGCATGACCAGCACCATTTGTAGGTATCTCAACAGAGAGAGAGAGATGAAGAGAAAGGCCGGGAGATTAACCACATATTAGCATCCGGTTTGCTACCCAGCACTGGGGTGGGGAAATAGGGACATTGTATTGAAATAACCAGATGGGCAACAGAAGCACAACAGCATTTCTGTGGTGATTTTGCAAAGGAACTGAGTGGATCGCATAGATGACACGGCCTGTATGCTGACGAGGATGCAGGGCTGCCGAAACGAGCCGTAGCAGCTGTGGAACCAGCAGAGTTAAGGACTATAGGCGGGCACACCAGCGTACTTGACTATTGAATGAGTAAACGAATTGTGAAAATAATACCGTTCCGTTCTTAGCTACGAAGAGGGACGTGGCTAGAGATTCCTATGTCTCCAATAAGTTCTCTTCCTCCTCGTCGTGAAGAAAAGAAAAGTTGCGGCAATTGCGCGAGTGTATTCGGTATATAAGCCGGTACGTATATAAGGAGTCTTGCGCACACTCAAGCATATATGTATAGACGCACGCACACCGACGCTGCTGAGGACAGGCCTCCGTGGGCGACCCGTGTCAAGGACGACGCGGCCGCTCCTGCGGCGACTGTGGCAAGGCGTGGATGGATGCTACGACACGTAAGGGTCGTGGCGAAGTTGCCTGGGAAGCGTATATTTTTCTGCGCCGAGATGGCTTTACTGCGGAAAGCAGCGGCGGACTCGAGAACGTGGAAATGAGCTCATCCCGGGCACCGTGTGATTGATTGATTTTCATTCATCCATTCAGTGAGCGAGTGCGTGAGTGATTGCCGAGATTTCGATCAGGCATGGCGAGCGAACGAAGACAGAACATAACGAAATCCTAAAGGCACGATTCAGATTGATTGATTGATTGATTGATTGATTGATTGATTGATTGATTGATTGATTGATTGGTGGTGAGTGGTGAGTGAGTGAGTGAGTGGTGAGTGAGTGAGTGAGTGAGTGAGTGAGTGAGTGAGTGAGTGAGTGAGTGAGTGAGTGAGTGAGTGAGTGAGTGAGTGAGTGAGTGGTGGTGAGTGAGTGAGTGAGTGAGTGAGTGAGTGAGTGAGTGAGTGAGTGAGTGAGTGAGTGAGCGAGGCCACGTTTTAGTCCACGCGTGACATACAAAGGATAAACATGCCACCACCCAAACGTGCGATGAAGCAACATTGACAGCGCGGTGTTCTGAAAGTGCAACGTTGCCATTAGCGACAGCACTGAAAAACAGCTTCGTGACGACGAAACTTCGCTTGAGAAGGCGATGGGGTGCTATTCTAAAATTAACATACGATGGTCATAAAACCATCAGTACGCGGGGACTCGTGTCTGCTGCCAGTGTAGACATGGCTTTATAGGAATGAGCCATTGTATTTTACAGATCTTTCTTTACCACCAGTGAATGTGCGTCTCTAGGCGTGCTCGTGACCGTCGAAGTGCGTAGGTTCATAGAGATGTCTTCACACGTGAAAAAACTACCACGAGAGTTGACCTCATTATTACGATATGGATCCATAACTGAGCAACCATTCGTCACAGGTTCTGCAGCGTCAAGTTACGTAACATTCCTGCAAGCTGTGAAAGCCCGGATACAAATAGGTCGTAGCGGATACGGTCGCAGGACGAACGGTGGGGATTCCCCTAACAAGCGACTGATCCCAATGCCACCGCCGTACATAAGTAGTCGGCCGTGCCTGCGCAATTCCAGGCCGCTAGGATTGGTCAGGGTCACACATCACTCATAGGAAGTGTCGCAAGTCATTTTTTTTTCCTAGTACGGTTGCTGCGCCTGCGGATTGTATACTGCTGTGTTATGTAGGCACAGGGGTCAACTTCAATTTGATAACTGTGAACCTGAAACGCTGGATCTCGTTTAAGGCCACAGTGACACATCATATATAGAAAACGGGGGGGGGGGGGGGGGGTACAGGGAAGATTGCTATTGCGATGGGCTGGCTGTGAACGGTGGATTGAGAGAAAGGTATTCCTCATAAAGTACGGGTCTACATCTTTCATCCAGCAGCGACGGCATGTATACGCAGTTAGTTGCAAGCAGGATGACGTACCGTTTTTTGTTTTGCTTTTTTTTTTTGCGTACCCCTCCATGTGCACGCTAGCTGCGAGGTTCAGTTTCTTGTTCTTGTATTTTTCCGTTTCGAAGTCGCAGTTTCCCTGTGTATGAGTAAGCGGTACATGTGTAGGCGCGGGATCTCTCTCTCATTCTCTTCGCTGTGTGTGCGTGCGTGCGTGCGTGTGCATGTGCGTGCGTGTTTTGCGTCATCGACAGCAGTATGCACCGAGCCACGGGCCGATATCCATCGTCACGGGAGAGGGAGGGATCCGCGGGTCGGTCATCTAACCCCATCGGATACATTCACCGAAGAAACAAACCCCGCGTGGGTTCACACTTCCTCCGGCGCTCTCGAAACCGGACTCCTTTGAACCTTCGCGGGGGCCCGCGGACGTGACCGCGAAAAGTTGAGAAGAATCCATAAATACATACTTAAACAGATGCAAGATAAAGCGAACATATACAAGCGCAAGTTGCGTAGCTTCCTAGGTATCTATACTTTCGCGCTAAGAAGAAGTCTGACGCAATGCTTCACGCGCGATTGCACGCACACGTTTATAAACCGAACGGCCCGCCGCTCGCGCCCTCGCACGCGCCAACGCGAGGTACCAATAACAGGAAGTTGCGTCACGCACCACGAGGGTCTGCTTCACTCTTCCGTTTCATTGCGCGCGCAACCCCGTCACTATATACGGCCCCGGCCATGTAGATTATAAATAAGTCTGCGAGGAGGCAGTAACACCTTAGGGTGAACGCGCGAACTCGAAACACCTTTTCTCTTGCTTGCTGTGCGGGGCCGAGATTCGGTGTGCGTACAGTGCGGGGAGCGTGCGTCGGGTAATGTGAGCGCCCTTGCTTACACCTCAAGGGCCGGGCCGGACCGTGAACCTCGACATGTTTGTGTTGTATGTTGACGAACCCCTCCCCTCTATAAGCCGCTAAACCCTCGATCACCCTCTGTGGAAGAAAACATATTTGCTGAGCCCCTTCTTGTCTTTTTAGGGGCGAAGCTCCTAAGGGTGTGGGTCTGTCCCTCCTCTGTAGTAGTAGTAGTAGTAGTAGTAGGTAGATAGCCACGTATAGTGGAATGTACCCACTCCACGTGATAAAGATGATGATGACGCAGTATAGTGGAATGTACCCACTCCACGTGATAAAGATGATGATGACGCAGTATAGTGGAATGTACCCACTACACGTGATAACGAGTATAAGCGCGTTCCAGTATAGTGGAATGTACCCACTACACGTGATAACGATGACGATGACGCTGATGACCATGAAGTATAAGCGCGTTCCAGACCACACATTCTCTTTCTGCCATGGATGAAAACGATCGAGCTTCGCCCACTCATCATCATTCACTTCGTGGATATGGCGTGATTTTTTTTTTTTGTTCTTTGCGTCTTGGCGTACGCAAGACTAGTTATGAACAAAAACGTACAGACCTGTTTCTATATATATCGACTCCAAAATATAGCTTACGGAGCACGAGTGGCGGGCATCGTAAGCTGCGTCTATACATGAACGCGACATAGGTGAGTCGAGTGGATCGAGTCGGACTGTCGAGTTGAAATGGAGTCATCGTGTTCAGTCGATTCAGACGCTAGCGCATACGGTCAAGCGAGAGCTCAGGCGAGTTCGATTGACGCATCTGCAAGATGCGAGTTGATTCCCATTCACCTGCTTGGCAAGATGCACGTAAAATATGGTCTGGTAGGGCTCTTGGTCAGCTCGACTCACCGGCTGACCAATAGTTCCTACTAGCGAAGCTATGGTCAACAAGCTGCTCTCTGACGTCCCGTAGACAGTACACTGTCCCCTGCGATTCTTCCTTGAGACACACTGCCGCAACAAATGATAAGCGCATCCCACCGAACCGGTGGCCCCAGCAGCCGTCCGTTTCGCTTATACGGGAGGTACGTAGTTCGAATCCTGCCGACAGACGCCCGCTGTTTTAGGAAATAACATCGCCCGACCAGGCACCCGGTTGTTAAATGGATATGCCAACGCCAGGGAGGTTTGACATCAGCCATATCGTATGACATAACCATTTCAGTAGATAGGCGTGTATCTTACTGATCAAGTGAGTGCAGAATTTGGTCCACTTCGAGAGCTGGACAGTGGGCCCATGAGACCGAAAAATGGAATGGCAGGCCGTTTAAAACTTGTGCTTCTGCTCGACAGTCTATAGGCTCTTCTCCGTTCAACTTCTGATTATTATTTTTTTTTTCGTTACCATTATTGTTCTTGCGTCAGCCATTACGTCTTAATGTATCTCATATGATGTGGGCTTTCTTTCTTCTGGTTCCATTTTCCTTGTCCCATAGGTTCGTGCCGGTCGGCCATTACGAAAGCTAAGCATAAGGGTTCCCGAGCACACAAAGCTTGCATTAAAAAACAACACGCTGTGCCTTTACACGCATGCATTAAGTGCCGCAGATGTACACACTACCGCAGCATACGACTACCGCAGCCTATTATATACACTCTCTGATATACACATACATACGCGAGCTTCGAGAACACTCAGCGGGGTACAGTGAAAACGGACACGGACAAAGAGTGCAACAAAAGGACGGACGCTGTCCGTGCCTTTGTTGCGCTGCCCCGCCAAGTGTTCTAGAATACACCAACAGGCCCAAACAAAAGCGTCACTGCGAGCTCCGAGGACGGGGAACAAAGTATAAACCGAAAAGAACGACAACGACCGAGACGGTTGCAACACGCGCACATTTAGGGACATCTATGGACGGGGCTAAGAGCGGCGCGCAGTCAGCAAGCAGTGTGTTGCCTCGTGCAATCATATTCGGCGTAAAAGCCTTTCGCTCTGATTTATTTTGTGGCGGACGGCACCAGGACTCGGGGTTTCTGCGACTAAACAAGCGGGGAGGGCCTATCCAAGGTCAACGCCAGTGTGTCTATATAAACGGTTGTTGTGTCCCGAGGTCCACACGCGTGCATGGAGCGCTCGGTCGATGCGCAGAGATGGTCGGATAACTTCTCAAACAACTTTTCGGCAGAGTGCCAGCACTGCCAACACAAAGCAGGCTCGCTTTGCATTACATGTACAGTGATGGATCAGTGAAGAACGACTTACGTTAGGGTATAGGTTAGGGGACTCGACTATATAGCATGTTATTTCGCTTGTTACGCCAACGGATGTATCATGAGCAAGAGTTCGTCTTCTGTATGACTGGTGCGGCTTTTATATTACTTTTTGCTCGCTCGAGCAAGTTTTTTCATCAATGTACACTTTAGGGACTCAGGGAATGCCTCTAATCGACTGTAGAATTGATGTGCTCCGCCAAGTGTGCGTGTGATTCTGTCCCCTAATATATTAGGGGCGAAGCTCCTTAAGGGCGGGGCTTGTCCGTCCACGGATGTCCATTGTCACGGCTACCGTCGAAACATATGTGAGACACAAAAAAGGTTTAACAATAGACTAATATAATATCGATCATAACTATGACGGAACAATATAAAACAACCTACAAGCACAAACCCTTTGCACTAGTCAACGTAGACTTCAACGTAGACATTATGGACCTTAGGACCTAGCTTTGTCGTCCACTCTCACCGTCCGCTGTCATGGGTATATAGAAAAACCGTTGCTATAGTCGAAACACATGTGTGTATGTGAATAAAAAGAATGTTTACAATAGACGAACATCAATCATAATTGTGATAAGACAATATAAAACACCTACAAGCACAAATCTTTTATACAAGTCGGCAACTTCAACGTAGACGTTATGGACCTTAGGACCAAGCTTTGTCGTCGACATTTTATGTCACTTTGTCACTCAATATACATTATATGGGGCAACGCTCGGGTAACGTACGGTTACTCACCCACACGATACAGAGCTCCGCCCAGTCATCATGATTCACTTCGTGGAGGTGCAGGCATTTTTTTTTCTTCTGTCTCTCTTCGTCGGTTTGCGGGAAAGGAGAAATCCTTTCCCGCAAACCGGACGTGCGCCTGGTTAACCTCCCTGCCATTCCTTGCTTCCCTCTCCCTCCCTCTCTCTCTCTCTCGACCCCCCACCGAAGATTAGCCACAGTGACCGCCAATCGAACCCGCGTCCTCGCTGGCAGGTTACTTATAGTCGAGCGCAGGCAGCAAAGCCAACACTTCACTCACTGGGCCAACAAGCGGTCGTCCACAAACCACTCCTTGCCGCAGGGCAACAGCGACAAACGGAACCGTTGCCAATGGCCTCGGGCGGTCGTCGTCGCTAATGTAGCTGTGTGGTTACGTCACTGTTCGCCTGCGAACAGCTTTCCAGTTCGCCTAACTAACGACGATGTGATCGCGGAGCGATCGAGCAATTTGCGGCTGGGCCGCAGTTTCCGAGTCGTTGCGTGCGGTTGCCACGCGGGTTTGCGTCGTCGTTTCGCGTTGCGCAACTGTCGGTCGTTCTACTGTTCGTCGTCCGCGAACGCCGTGTTGCAGGCGTATGTACAGGGGGGTCCACTGTTCAGTGGAACACTTGCGTGCAGTGAGCGTCTAGGTTTTGCGCTCTTGGGAAAGCGTAATGGCTTAAATATATGCATACGAATACTAGTGGTTGGCAGTTCTGGCTCCTTTCGACAGACTAGTGCCGTGCACTAGCCATCTTTAGCCATCTTTAGACGTCCACTTGCAGTTAGAGAGCCAGCAATGTGAAAAGTGCTCCTTCGAGCAGTTTCGGTTGGGGGGGGTTCAAACCCCCCCCCCCCCCCCCCCCGAAATTTTTCAGTTTTGCTTGCGTATATATGCACGCACACATACAAACCCACGCACGAATATACATAAAGTATGGTTGAACCCCCCCCCCCCCCCCCCCCGAAAAAAATTTCTGGCTACGCTACTGACTTCGAGTGTAGAGTACGGTACGCAGAGCTTTGTACTGTAGAGTACATAGCTATGCGTGAAGTGTACGAAAAAAAGTGTGCGCTCTTCGGAGTGTTGATGGAGGCGCCACTGCCCAAAAGAGAGTCAAAGTGTACCCTTAAAGAGAGTTAAATACGTCACAAGCCAGGACTCACCAAAAAGTGTGAAAAGGCTTTTTTTTTTTTTTTTCGAGTGTATTCTGCTGAAGGCAACTAAGGACACGTTTGAAACCGAAAGACAGCATTGAACTCAGACGGGGCAAACAATCGCGAAATATCCTAAAACAGAAAAGAAAAAACGAAGTTACCACTTTTCCCATAAGCTTCAATCAGAGTCGCTCACCCGGACGACGTCGATCGGCGTACTTTGTCGGTGATTGAATGTTGCGCAATCCCCTCGGCGTAATTAAAATGTGCGCGACGCTGTCGGATGTCAGTGCCCTGCGGCGAACGCCGCCTAACATATGTCGTTATATATTTATTAGCCTTCGTGAGTTCTCTCTTTATCTCTTTGTCTCTCTTTCTCTGCTCTACGAATGAAGTCACGCCATGGGCGTTCACACGTCGTCTCGTCACGGCATGGCGGGTGTTGCGAGAGTTCTGGTCGATCGTACAGTCGCATGCCGCTGAACTTCTCTCAGCGCACCCGTACACATACTGTTCCGACGTGAATGCACTCGTTCGCAGCTGCCCTAACACACCGCGACAGTTCGTGAAGTACGCGAGAAATCAGTGCCCAATAGATGATAAACAGTAGAACATTTGGACAGTGATGTATGGCACCCCAGATTGCTGTGCGCCTTCTTCAGCAGTGTGGTAGCCAAATGGGGTGGCGGGGTGAAGGGGTTCAAAACCCTCGAAACCTTTGCATTTTTATGTGTATACACCCGCCCGCGTACGAACGACCGCACGAACATACATAAAGTGAAATCCAACCTTTCTCCATCCGCCCCTCTCCCCCCCCCCCCCCCCCCCCCGCCACTAGAAAGCTTTCTGGCCACTCCCCTACATTTTTTAGGTCTCTCACCTTTTTTTTTTCTCTTTCACTCGTTTCAGAAAGTTCCTTTACCTTGGAAATAATAAACAACAGACTTTCTTGCTCTAAATTTCAGCTCTTTCTCTCTCTCTGCGTTTCCCCCCACCATGCCCCCACCATCGCCTCGGTGCTCGACTCAGCTGCGAGGCACTTAGCCTCGGGCTCGGTCAGCAGCCTCGGTACTCGGAT
This sequence comes from Rhipicephalus appendiculatus, assembly GCA_030522465.1. Lineage (NCBI taxonomy): Eukaryota > Metazoa > Arthropoda > Arachnida > Ixodida > Ixodidae > Rhipicephalus > Rhipicephalus appendiculatus. The sequence goes on from JALIZH010020166.1 coordinate 67,414, forward strand.
GCTGACCCGAGGAACATGAGTTCTATCCCGGCCGCGGAGGTCGCATTTCGCCTCAGGCGAAATGCTACTTATACGAGAGAGTACTTACGAGAAGTACTTATACGAGAGAAGCTTGTATTGCCTAACAAGTGTGGTTGGCGTTGCAGGCGTGACCATAAAATAATAATAATAATAATAATAATAATAATAATAATAATAATAATAATAATAATAATAATAATAATAATAATAATAATAATAATAATAATAATAAATCTTCACTCGCGAGCGCAATGAAATTCATTGCCCTCGCAGTGTTCATTGTCTTTGAAATAAGTGTCGATAGCTGCAAGTCAGTTCCGGGGAATCCCTCAAGGCGACGGAGTGTTTATGAAAGAAAACACTGACAAACAACTATTTTGTAGCACGAAATTGCAAGAAAATCCGAACGAGTTTCTCAGCAATCTTCTTAAATGACGAAAAAAAATAATAATAATACTGGCACGGCGATCGAACACGAGACTAACGCCTCTTCATGGCGGTCGCTCTATACGAAATGAGCTAACCAGGACGCTAGCAATTGACAGCACGAGGGAAAGTTATTCGACAACTCGAACCACATGGATAAATAGCGTTTATGTGCTGGTTATAATTCTATTATAATATTTGTTCATGCGCATGACAGTGTTTTTACAAACTTGCACAACTTTTTCTACATCAAATTGTTTGTCCATGCTAGTCTTCTGTAGTAATTCTTAGTGTAATTTGTTGTATAACTTGCACAACTTAGTTCACAGTTTTTTCCTCCTGCTTGTTTTTTGGACCGCAGTATGTACCAAGTAAATTAAGTATAAAATTACCTCGATAGGTGGCTCCGACAGCGCTGCTGGTGGCGTTTGCATCTTCGGTATTCTGCAACCGACGTATACGCGCGTCGTACAGACACACCCTAAAATTTCCCGGAAAATCGAGGAAAAAAAAAAAGTTCCGTTTGTGTGTCGCGCGCCTGGCGCACTTTCCGCTATGAATTCCCGCCCCAACAAACTCGCAAACTCTCCGTGTCGTTCCATAGCCGCTCCGATGAGCGGTGCGGCTGTCAGTCTCTAGGGGAGATGTTATGCATAATGTGCGACAGAAAACGCCGGTCCCTCTTTACTATTTTTCTTGCACACGCAGCCGGAGCTTTTAGCGTATTCGCTGTCACCCCCCCCCCCCCCCCCAATACCACAGCGACCCGTGGCGGCAAGCGAGGCGTTCGAGAAGCGCGGTGCTTAAGTAAACATTTACGAGGTTGCATTCGCTCGGTCGACCATCGTCCTTGCACTCAGGTTGTGGCGCAATGCGAGCTGTTAAGCCAACAACGAACGGGTCGACCACGACGAGAGGTCGTTGTCATCCCTCGCCAGCTAAACAACCAGCAAGGATAAGGGGGGGGGCAATGGGAGGGGGGGAGGTGGGAGGGGGGGAGGACGTCTTTCCTTTCCGCTCTTGAATGATTTAACCCTGCTCGCGCGAGAGTTCTCTCCGGAGAGCCACATCGTCATCGAGAGGCGAGCTAGGGGACGCCTGTGGTCGCGTTCGCCTGCGTACACCTGGCGGCGAAAACGAGGGATCCCTTGCGAAAGTGACCACCTTCGCAAACTCTTTCTTAATCTTCTTTCTTCTCTATCCCTTTCCTTTCTATCATTCCCCCTTTCGCCCACCCCACGTGTAGGGTAGCCAACTGAGCCATAGCATGATTAACCTCCCTCCCTAGGCACTGCGCCGTGCTCCCTATAGGGCTGCAGATATTAGGTGCCTTTTCCCTCTTCCTTCTAACCACCACCACCACCTCCCTGCCTTTCCTCTTAGTTTAACCGCGTCCTTTTGCACCTCCGGCGACGTTGATAAAGAAGATGCGTTTCGAAGATACGATCGCCTCCCTCTTTCTCTCTCTATGCTATCACCGAAGAAGACGGTGTGGTAGTGCCAAACCACGGCTCTAACACTATCTATCTATCTATCTATCTATCTATCTATCTATCTATCTATCTATCTATCTATCTATCTATCTATCTATCTATCTATCTATCTATCTACATTTTAGAAGAAAGGTTCCAGTAATTCGCTAATCATATGAATCAAGCCACAGTGAGAAACGTAAAATTTATTCCAACGTTTCGACCAGAGACCTGCCTTTATCTTTAATCAAGATCGGTTCCCGGCCAGAACGTCAGTGTGTGTGTGTGTGTGTGTGTGTGTGTGTGTGTGTGTGTGTGTGTGTGTGTGTGTGTGTGTGTGTGTGTGTGTGTGTGCGCACGTGCGCGTGCGTGGGTGCGTGCGTGGAAACGGAGGGGCAACAAGAGAAACTTACTTACTTCACCGTTCGTTTGTGTGAAAAGCGGGCGCTTCTCTATTTACCCCTTTCTTTATCTTTTTCACCGTGTCATGTGCTCACGCTCGCGCATCCGTGGAGTGTGTCCCGCTGCGAGGCATAGCAGAGAACGTCGCAATCTCTGAAGGCCTCCAGAGACGACTCGCAGCACGTCTCTGACAGCGCGGTCGGCAGTAGCTGACCACAGCTTCACGTAGCGCTTAACTGGCGCTTACTTACACACACGTACGGGACCTCCCACCGTCGTCGCGTTATTGACTTTTATTTTATATAATTTTATTGTTTTTTGCCTTTGCTCTCGACCTTCAACGAGCAGCCCCCACTAAACGTGCTACCCACGTGTATTTGCGTGCAGCTCACGCCACGCCTGCGACGCTTCGAAGCTTACCGTCTCGTGGTGTAATGATAGAGCGCATGCGCTATCGTTTACCAAGGCCGTCGTTGTTCACTCCTAAACAACCAGATAAACGGCAAGTTAAACAACGTGCTGCGCTGCCCACGCGATCACCTGAATATTCGTGCTTACACCGGACGGCCAAAGCGTAGACGCAAACTCTACCAGTCTAATCGGAACAATGAACAGATGCGCTTAATCAGTGCGAGCTGTCTGAGTATAGCAGTCAAGGCCAAACCCCATATGCGCGAAAATACGAGCGACGAGCGACGAAACTGGCCGTTCGCGCGACGTGTCGCGTGGTCGATTTCGCGCGATCGCTCGCTTTTTCAGATTTGGAATCTGTCGCCCGTCGCCCGGAAGTGCTCTGTTCGAGCAGCCAATAGCAAAACACCGAAACAGGATGTACATCAGTGACGTGCTGCTGGTTGTTGTCACTTGCTTATCGACGCGCACCAGCAACAATGTTCATCAACATGTCAACGGCAACGAGCGCAACGTTGACGTCGTTGAACGCAAACGTTCAGTATGGGACCTCAGCGACAGGAACTACAAGTCCCGCGCCGTCTGTGACGCGGCTTGGCGGCACGTAGCAGCAGTGATGGAATTGAAACAGATAAGACAATAAACATTTTATGTACTATTATGCAACAAAACACAGTATTTTACATTGCATGCCGCTGACAACGCGCCGCTTTTGGTGCGAGTAAACGCCCTCATGCCAGCAACAGTGGAGATCGCTCGCCGAAGCAGTCGCGTGAATGCGGTTTGCCCATGCAAGCGACCGCTTGCGCGAAGGCGATCTACGTCGCGTCGCTCGTCGTTGTCGCGTACATTTTCGCGCATATGGGGTTTGGCCTTTATGCTCAAGCACAAGTTAAGCAATATAATTTGATTTGAATACTTTTCATGGGACGCGACATTGCTGTTCTATTGTATAAAGGATGTTCAACCTTACATAGTTTCACTTGAGTAGTGTAATAAATGTGTGCAGGTTCATTGTATGTATTTATGTAACCACTATTTGTTGTTGTAGTATATTTACTGTAGCCTCTCTTTTCCTACATTTGTCGCATATTTGATTGTTCTCGATTTTTTTCATATATTGTACTTACTTTCTGTATTGCCCTCCTGCTACGCTCTCAGATGAGAGCAGCAGTATTGGAAATAAATAAATAAATAAATAGATAAATAAATAAACATAGCTTCGTCCTCTTCCACCTCGGAACAAGGTTATGAACCTGACGAGCCTTCATGGAAAAGCAGTTATTGCATATTTAACATGTTATAACGTAAGTTAGACTGAGTTACACATTTATTCAGAGTAATTATTTTTAATTAAACCTAATTAAGTGATGCCTCAAATAAAATTTCATTCATTCTTTTCTGAAAATGATCTCTACAAGAAGAGTAAAAATGCAAAGTGTTTTCTCACAATTTCTTTTCAAGCCATGACTGCCTGTGGGCATTACAGGATTAATGAGCGGCATTCCTTGCCATCGTTACAATATGCATAGAGGTTCTTACGTGGGCTAGTTGTTTCATAAACATTCTGGCATAACAGCGCAAAATTATGGACTGTGGAACACACAGTACTCAACGCTGAACGTGTGTGCTTCGCTGTTGCGTTCTGTGCTTTTCACTGCCCCTTGTTTTGTGCTGTTCTGCCGTACCACTGCGTATGTTCTCGTATATCTATAGCCTATATATACGGGCACCTCACGATTACTTTCCAAGCGCGGAATTATTCCAAGAATGCAACTTCGAACGTAATATCATTTTCTTTGAAAAACCAGTGAGCCAGTGGATGGCGAAGTTAACGACAGCATTGTTGCAAAGAAATAACTCATCGGCCTAAAATAAATATAGTGTTTCGCCTTCATCATCATCATCATCATCATTCTCAGCCTATATGTCCCCTGCAGTACGAGGGCCCATTCCAATTATCTCTTTGCGCAAGCTCATTCCATTTTATCCCAGCTAACCTCTTTATTGCGTCACTCCATATCTATCTGGCTCACGCCGGTGTTTTTGCTTTAGTGTCTCTTTAACCAAGTTCTCAGTCGGGCAAGTGCTGGACCAAATAACGAATTAGTAAACGGCGATCGTATGTGAAAAGGGATTCGGACTGGAGACAAACTTTTAATCAAATTTATTTCCTTTCACTCAGGGCCACGCGCGCATCGGGTATCCCCGTCATGACACGTGTCGCATCGAATAACAGACACGTAACCGCGTTTACGCGATCCCCGAGGGAGATTACATAAACACGACGCGACAGTGATTTACGCTGGCGCTGTCCCATCTCTCGCCATCATCGCAAGGGATGCGAAAATTGGAATGAACAGCGGAAACTCTTATACTGTAGTCTGTTTTTCTATAGTTTCGTTTTCTTTGTTTCGCGCCTTTTTCCTGTGTTTGCCCTGTCTCCGTCCGGCATCCGACATTATTTGCCAAGCTTTTCATCGTTCGTTTTCAACGTCCCTGCGAGCCTCGTAACCATGGCGACCGTCCACTGTAGAAGTGTGTCCGCTAGTCGACGAAAGTGGGGGGGGAGGGGGGGGGGGTTGGCTGGTGTGGCCGTCTCGTCAGGGGGGGAGGCAGGGGGGCGAAATCAATATTTACGCGTCCGCGCCTCGTGATAGCAATCTTCCTCTCCTGCCGCGTTCTCTACTGTCCCTCTTGTCCATGTCACCCTCAGTATTTTTCTTTCTGGTCAAGCCCTCTCCTTTCTTATTCGCTGCTGCCTATCCTTACCCACTTACGAGCCACGCTTGCCTGATGTATACTTACTGCGGCGTTACCACACCATTCCTTTTCCACTCACGCCATCAGTGACTTTTGTTGCCTAAGCCAGTATACGGTGTCGCAAAATGAGTCCGTAGCCGCATAGGCGGGCGCACGACGACTGGGGGATGCAGGGGGGGGGGAGCAGGTATCGCCCTCTATAGTCACCTCCTTAAGGGGGGGGGGGGGGGCGAACTCTACCTTCCACTCTGAATGAACCGGGGCGGGCGGGACGACGCTGCGATCAACCCCCCCCCCCCCCCCCCCCGACCCCGCGCAAGTAAACCCTGCGCATGCCCATGCGTAACCGCATTCCCTCGTCTTGGGTTCAGGATATTCCCCGAAGTTCTGTCAAGTTTGAACCACTTCGCACTTCTCTTGACAGCTGATATTCTTGAAATCTTGAAAGATCGGGCCTTGCTTCTTTTTGCTGCTTGTTCTTTCTGAGAGTATGACGAAATTTCAAGGATAACGAAAGGATGGGTATGGCGAAAAGGAGCCATCGACTCTGATTCTGATTAGGCCACCGCCTATATTGAGCTTCAAAATCTTAAGCGTACACAACGCTAGCGGAGCGACAGCGGAAGAACGGAAAGCAAGGGTTTAGGGATTTGAGTGTGCAAAGCCCACTGGGCAATACTATAGTCCTGAAACTGTCCGAACGTGTTTGGTCACGTGCGACTGAACAACCCATTGTTCTTGTTTTGCCTGGTGGCGTCAGCGACGTGAAGCACTTAATTTGTTAAGCAACTGAAGTTGTAGTAGCAGAGAAAAGGGCCGCTTCGAGGCCCGCTTGAGGCCTTTCTCCGAGGTTAGTGCGATGCGCCGGATTCAGTGATAGGGAGAAGGGCAAAGGAAAGTCGGAGAGGTTCACCAGGTTGTACCCGGTTTGCTACCCTACACTGGGGGGAGGGTGAAAGGGGAGAAGAAGGATAGAGAACGGAAGATAGGGAGACGGGACAACTAATGCGCTCGCAGGCATAGCAGCGTTCACCGCGAATACGCAGGTCTCAAACTGCGAACTGTCACAGAGGACGGTTCGACTTCGACCGCCTTAGATGAAGTAGACTGCAATCCATGATGTCAATGAAGGCTTGCAAGGACTTGCTCCAAAGTACGAGTTCGGTATATGGAGGACCGGTGAACAAAGGAAACGGTGACAGCAGTGACAGTCGCAACTCAATCGGAACAGCTGCCTTCCAAGTGGGCCACGATTAACTCACCTACCGAATCAAAAAAATAGAAAAAGAAAGATGGAAATCATTGTTAATGTATGTGGACTTTTTTTTTATTTTACCGTAAATGTGTGAAGGAGCGGGCTGCGCCTGCCACGCTCAGCAGCGGCCGTGAAAAATAACAGCAAACGTCGTAAAATTCTAAATTTCGAAGAAGACAGAACGAGTTTCCAGAAGGGACAAATTTAAAGCGCAAAAAACCACTGAGCGTGACAATACGATAGAATCTGATTGTAGCCTGTCTAAAGTACGCATTCGACGCGAGTTCATTTTCGTTTTTTTTTTTTTTCTTCCAAACTTGCCTCAAGAGTATGGGCTCGAAACAGAAGCGCACGTAATGCACTCAGCTGTAGTCTTCGTGTAGAACCCTGTTCACAATCTGCGGTAGGCGTGGTTGGGGCCTTCCTCGAAAGGAATTCCCTCCGGACAGTGCGTATGCAAATTGCGCATATTTTTACATAACGATTTTTTTCACGTTGTACAAGACCATGGTGCACTGCTCTCGAGTTCGTCGAAACTACAGCGACGCAGATGTGTCGCTTTTTCTCTTTTTTTTTTCGCCACTTCAACTGCCTCGGTGTCTTTCCAGGTCGTCGGAATGAGGGGAATTCTTTCTTATGCGGAACACTTAAGAAAACTGTAGAGCAAGAAGTACGCCGCTGTCGTTTTTTAGCAGATAGCTATCGAGGCCGTAGTCAGATAATAGCAGCTCGAAAACGTTAGAACAATTAGTTTGCTATTACCCAGTGTGTGTGAGAGAGACAGAGAGAGAAAAGTAAAGTGAAAGGCAGGGAGGTTGACCAGAAGAAAATTTCCGGTTTGCTGTAATAATTACGTAGCCCCACAGCGACCATACGCTGTGCAATGTTATTGCTAAGATGGTCAATCACGTTAACGGCACTCGTGTAAATGCAGTAAATATGGATTCAAACATATTTCGTAGCACTGCTTTTGAATTCTTAATGATAATGTACTCCCGCCGTGGTTTTATGGTCACGGTGTCTAGCTGTCGCGCTCGAGGACGCGGGGTCGATTCCCGGCGAGATCGTAATTTTCAGCTATGCGCACGGAAACTACCAGAGTATTTAGGTAAATAATTTAGTAACGAGTTATATTCACTGCTTCACACTATGCGCAAGAAGACAGGTTAACTGTTCTTAAAAACTTTTTAAGCTCCTTACGATCGCCAGGTACGCGCTATAGACAACAGTATACGGTACACGTACGATCCTTAGCGGCGCCCGATAAGTTACGTCACGTATTGGCCAGTACGAAGAAGACACCATTAATTGCTTACCATAATGCGGGCGAGCATAAGCCAAGCGTACAACGAAAACCCTCCGCTGAGAGTGGCTAATCCAAGTCATGCTTCAAAACACACCCACACTTTATACCTCCCCATTACGGGATTATCCTATTTCATCACTCTATATGCGTTTTATCATCTGTCGCGCGTTGCCGGTTAACGCACAGCTGTTAAACTTTTAACTAGATGTCTGAAAACCAGAGCTGCGTGTAGAGTGAAACGCTCGTTAGCTTCTCTGACTAATAACTGCAGCGCAATAACAGACAGTTATTATTAGCGAAGACGTGCTAGCACGCCCGACTCTACACTTTAAATCTCGCTTGTCTAAACTTTTCGCCTACGTCTCCCGCCTAATTTAAATGCGCAGCAGGATGGAAGCCTCTCCCGTGGCGATCTCGCAATTAGCCCCTTCTCTTGCGTCATCTCGCAAATCATTCTGCTTGCGCAAATTCTCTAATCACTCAACAACACCTATAGACCTTGGGGTTCCTAAAGTCAGCGTTTCCATTTCCTTGGCACTCACGCTGATACTCTTAAATGACTAATCGTTATATTGGCTCCACACGTTTCACGGACGGAATCTCAATGCGACGGAATCTCAATGTGAAATACGAGCTACATCATTTGCTAATTAACGCAGCTATCTTCCCCAACTCGTTAACGTATTTAAACCACCACTTCATGGATCGTGCTACTTCTTATAAGCTCCTTAGTTATCCTCAATCTTAGTTAAGTCCTACGAGATTGGTTTTAGTAAGCAATGAGTGTGCACTTTTCAACTTAAAGCTGTCTTTGACTGCTCCTTCTACTTTTCGTTGACGGCGGTGCCGCCACGGTGGTACAGTGGCTACGGTGCTCGGCTTTCGACCCGAAAGTCGTGGGTTTCGAACCCTGCCGCAGCGGTCCCATTTCGATGGAGGTGAAATGTTAGAGTCGTTTGTACTTAGGCACGTTAAAAAAAAAAAACTCGGTGGTCGAAATTTCTAGAGCTCTTTATTACGGCATGCCTTACAGTCATACAGTGGCTATGGCACATAAATCCCCAGAAGTTGTTATTATTATTATTATTATTATTATTAGTAGTAGTAGTAGTAGTAGTAGTAGTAGTAGTATTACGTAATATTTATAAGTCAATATCACGAAATATGGAGACAAGAAATTGCGGTAGCATTGCCAAAACACAGACACCTTCTTTTGATGATCGAGAAGCCTTCGATCAAGGGAGTTCACTAGTGAATCTTTTTGTTACTAGTGGACTTTTTGTCGTTACTAGTGGACTTCATTGTTTGACTAGTAGACTTTATTGTCTGACTAGTAGATTTCATTGTCTGACTAGCAGACTTCATTGTCTGACTAGTAAGACTTCATAGTCTGACTAGTAAGACTTCATTGTCTGACTAGTAAGACTTCATTGTCTGACTAGTAGACTTCATTGTCTGACTAGTAGACTTCATTGTCTGACTAGTAGACTTGTTTGCCTCACTAGAGGACTTGCTTGTTAGACTAGCAAACTTGTTTTTGGGAGGGAAGCAACATTTTCTTATACGTTACGTTCCTAAACTCATGCATGAGATGTGAAGCTTCACGGTTGAGAAGATATATGAAAACGCCCTAGCAATCTAATTAAACGCAGCCTTCAATCAGAGGTACTACTTTTATCGCGGTCGGAGGGTCCTTCGAATAGCACCAAATCCTAACTTCTTGTTTCGAAAAGTTGGACGAGTTTGCAGAGGCAACAATTTCGAGAGAACGCGAACATTTCTGAACAGCACGTCCCGCATTTCGGAAAACAATGCAAGCGCTTTCGCCGCTGTCAGTGCTGCGACGCCATTAGCATAAACAAGTGCGTCGCCTAGATTTGAAAAGCGTCCCGTCGGGCCCCACAATCGCTCACTGCGCACAAAGAAAATTACCGGCATTTATATGCAAATTTGGTGCCACTAAGCGGGCACGCGGCACAGCGCTCGCGTTCATTGAAATTCACGGCTTCGACTGTTCCTTTCACCGTGTTCGCTGACGACCATCATCGAGAGTTTGCGTGACTGTGCAGAAAAAAAAAACTAATTCTTTTCAGAAGAACATCCGTTCGTCCGTAAAATTAATGCCAGTCGAAGCAGTTTGTCTGCAACAACTGCTGACTAAAAGGATTTCGCTTGCAGCCAGTTCTTTTTGTGGAGCACGGTTCGCAATAAATCGATCCAATTTTATGCATGATTTGTTCCGCCTTGTCATGCGGTTGTGCATGTTCCTGTCGCTCCGCACATCTGCGTACTTTCGCTGTTCACCAGTATACTCTGAATATGCACACCATCTGCAATGAGTTTTAGTGTTTTTTGCAGACAGGAGCGTAGCCAGAAATTTTTTTTCGGGGGGGGGGGGGGGGGGGGTTCAACCATACTTTGTGTGTTCGTGCGTGCGTTTGTATGTGTGCGTGTATATATACGCAAGCAAAACTGAAAAATTTCGTAGGGGGGGAAGTTTGAACCCCCCCCCAACCCCCCCCCCCCCCTGGCTACGCCACTGCAGGCAGAAGCGCCAGTGGAACCGGGCAAAAGAGAACGAAAGGGGCTTGTAGTGAATGCTGAAACGTCCTCCCTTGCATGCATAGGCGTGTGCACAAAGGGGGGCAAGGGGGGGGGATGCCCACCCCCTTCCCCTGCCCCCCGTTTTGTTCGAAAAGCAGTGTTGGGGCCATGCAGATTTTAGACAACAATGGAGACCGAGGACCCCTGATGTCGTAATCCAAGAAACTACTTAGATCCCATCCCGTCTTTGATCCCAGGAAGCCTTGTACCAAAAGCAAGCAGTTGTGAGCAGCTTCATTTTCTTGGTTTTCATTTTATCACCCATTTCGACCACCCCCCCCCACACCCGTTCTATCCCACCCCATTGGGGAGCCTTGTGCACGCCTATATGACGGTGCACGCTCTTGCTCTGCGAGACGAAAAATATGGCGCCAGGCCAGAACCACTGCACGAGCCGAGCCGGTCGGTGGCCGGAGCTGTAATGTGGATACCGAAGTGAAGCCCCTGTGATCAGCGCGCGTGTGTGACTGTGCGCGGGTCCCGCGGAAGGCAGAAGAGGGACGGCTGTGCAACTGGAGAGACGCCATATTTTTGTCTCTTCAGCAGTTTACTTTATCCGAATAAATGTTCTTTAAAGTGACCGTTTTTTAAACACGAAATGTTCTTTAAACTTTAAACTTTAAATGTTATTTAAACACGAAAGTGTTTTATGCCGGGGTCCACAGAGATTTCAGTGACGTATTTCTGTCACGGAAATGACGTCGAAAAAAATACACAAGATCAGAAGACAAATAAAAAAAATTTGTGCCAGTTTTTTTCTCCCGTCTCTCGAATCATCGTTGCATCTAACATGACTATATGAATGGCTTGCTACTTCGGATGGGGTTATGAAGTTTCTGGATTGGCACGGAATAGACAAGACAGTAAGTAATAAAAGCAAAATGAGTACCTGAACGACACGACGGATAAACTAGCAAATGAACTCCGTATGACAACTTGACGAGTGATTAGGGAATGTGCGACTGACCGTTAAGTGTAAGAGACACGGTTTTCGCAAAATGTGCGGTTTCACCGATTTACTATATTAGTTACGCCATATTTCTAGAATCCTCGAATTCACGAAAATCGGCAAACAGGATCCAGAATTCTCGCATCTTCAACAAACTTCTGTCGAGTTTTTATCAAGAACCGTTTAGCATTTCCGCTGGCCACAGTTTCGGCGCTTAGCAGATGCCCATTTCGGATCTGCCGAATTTGAAAGCGGTGCTTAACTACGGATTCGCGTTTTTCTGTTTTTTTTTCTACCTTCGTACTTATTGTTCTTTCGGCCGATTAATCTCAACAACAACAAAAAATGTTAAAAACTCAGATTACCAACCAAGGCCAGGTGAGACTGTGGCAGAATGAACAATGCTTCTCTCAGCGTTGCCTAATTCCTAATTGATGCATAGTGCATTGACCACAACGAGCTAGCGCTAAATATATATATATATATATATATATATATATATATATATATATATATATATATATATATATATATATATATATATATATCACCTGTCATCTCCCTACTAGTGTGCAATATATTTACGCTTGTTCTTTTCCCATCTACCAATGCCCCTAACGGACTCTCAGGATACTCGCATAAATGTAGTTCATTACGCGGGCAGATTCTCAACCTCGGCCTATTAAACGCGCTGCGATGGCCGCTTCTGGATTGGCGGCCATTAAGGAAGACTCATCTGCATGAGCGGCGGCTCGCCGTAAACTTGCGTAACGACGAGCGAAGCTCATATTCCCACGATCGGCATCAGGGGGCGTTCGACGGCACTCGCTTACTAAACGTCCCTAGATAAACTAAAGTAACGCCAACCGCGCCCCTTCGCCTCTGTCTTCCCGGCGCACCGGAGAGGGTATGCACAGAGGACAGACAAGATGGCGCTTGCACTACCAAGCACTGGGGAGAGGAGGAGCCTGCACACTGACACGCATGGCGCTATTTTAGTTATTCTAGGGATTTTACTCGCTTACCAGAAGTGCTTCTCGGATCTTCCTCCTCGTGAACCGCGATGGCCGATGCCGCCGCCTCTGGGAAAGCGAGCGCCACCTGCAGTGCAACGTTGGAGTACGTGAGCAGTTTAGCAAAGCAGCCGAGTCTGTACAACGCTCGTGCAATAGTCACAGATGGGGGGCAATTAAGCAGGTCTATGGGTCAGCATCTTCCGAAGTACGAGCTTCATTATTCGAGTGGGTATTCGGCCTCGTCTTGGTCATCTCAATAAGGGAACAAATGTGTCAATCGATCGATTGATCGATCATTCAATAAGTTAATCAGTCAATGAATCAATCAAACAGTCGATTGGTCTGTCAGTGAATTAACCAATGATTTTGCAAGTCACACAATCAATCAATCAATCAATCAATCAATCAGTCACTCAATAAATCACTGAATCAATCAACTTGTTTAAGTTTTCGCATTACGGTGAGTAGTAACGCAGCCAGAATTTTTTTTCAGGCGCGGGGGGGGGTGGGGGGGGGGAGGTTTAATTACACTTTATGTGCGCTCATGTGTGCGTTTTGTATGTGTGCGTGCGTGCATATATACACATGCAAAATTGGAAAATTTACTGGGCGGGGTTGATTCGCCCGAATCCTATGCAAAGACCCATGTGTAATAAAGCAGCATGCTCAAGGCTTGGGAACGCCGTAGCCAGAATGTATCGGCAGCCGAGAAAAGTTGCGAGCTTTCTTTAAAAAGCACAAACCACTTTCCTTAAAACGTCAGCTTTTTAACTAGCTTTCATGCATAGATCGATATCGCTCCTAGGTACGAATGAATATATAAAAAGCCCACTGGGTGAACAAGTAGTTTTTTCACGTCGGATAATTACGAAATGATTGCTTTCCATAGGAGAAGGATGAAGGAAAGAAATCAAAAGCAGAGAGGCCAACCCGACGCGCGTCCCGTTTGCTACCCTGCACTGAAGGGAAGGGATGAAGGGATTAAATAAACATCTGCAAACATTCCGCGGGTGTTCTGCCAACTATTGTCAGCGAATACCAACACTGTACAGCAAGGTGCCTGCGAATTCAGTAAACAGTTGGAACTTCCTTTTATTTGTCTTTTTGCCCGGAAGAGTACGCGCCACGTAACCAAAGTGAGCGTAAAGGCCTAACCACACGCACCCGTCGCAGCGCGTCAGCGCGTGGTTCTTTGACGCGGCGCCGCTCCCTCTCCCGATGGAGAGAGGGGGGCGCGCATCTTCGCGTAGCCACGCGCCCTCTCTCTCCATCGGGAGAGGGAGCGGCGCCGCGTCAAAAAGCCACGCGCTGACGCGCTGCAACGGGCACGTGTGGTCAGGCCTTAACATACCTGTACTCGAACTGACTCCTTTACTCAAGCACAAAAAGCATACTCTGCAACATTCGCTAACGTCCGTTCCAAACACGCTCGCTCACGAAACTATGCGTTTACTGCAAATATTCTCTCTTATTGTAGAGGACAGGCCTTTCTGCGTTTCCACAAGCGCTTCGCTGGTCCTTATAGGCAGCGCGTTATTTCTACACACAACTATGTACGATTCCGTTAATCTTTTTTCAGCAGCATGAATCCCGTCTCCCCTAATTCGTAAAACGCAGGGCGGCATAGGACTAAAGCAAATTGGAATACCAGTAGTTTCGTAATTGTATACCATGGCGCTGAGTTCAGGGAATTCCGAACCAGAATAGTTCTCTATAACTTCGTTTTTTTTTTCTTTGTGTGCTCGGTGAAGTAAACTTCAGAAATTCCACGCTTCTTTGAAAAAGAGAGAGAAAGAGAAAAGGTTTTATCGCTGAGTTAAAATAACTAGTTTCGACAACAAAATCAAGTGTGCGAGTTCGGGAAACCCGGCATAGTTATGTCGGCAGTCAGGTTCGGTTTAACTTGCTCGTCGATGAAAAAAAAGGAGAAATTTAACCGATAGTACACTTTGCCGCAGGTCTTACAGACGGTCACCTACCAAATTGCGGTTTTCAGCGAAAAATAGAAAGAGATGGTCTATTGTACCTGTGCGTATACGAAAAATGGACTGCAAAAGAACAATTCACTGCAAAATGAGCCCTAGAAGTCGTTGGCTATAAACCCCGCCCACTGCCGGCGACCGCCATCTTGCCATGGCGTGTGTGACGTCATGATCTTCATGGAGTGCACCTGTCGTCTTCTACCTAAGTTTCAGCCGCTGCAAATCGTTCAATTTTCAATGCCAAGCTGGAGAAAGCTGAAATAGCACCATTGTACGCGCAGCTGACCACGAAACGAAATCATTGGCCGGAATACAGACGCTCGCGAAGCAAGCGGCTTGTTACGTCACGGCTCGCGAGTGCGCCATTGTTGTCAGAATCCGGGCCACTCGCGTGTGTTTTAAAAATATTCATTATAAATGAACTGCTCCACCAAATGCGCTGATATTCCGCCCGCTTGTTTGTGACCACCGAAGGATTTA
>JALIZH010020166.1:87500-135000 GCA_030522465.1 Rhipicephalus appendiculatus
TGTATAAGATTTGCATTAACGGCTGTGTGTCTTGATAAGCTGTGACGTGTTACTTAGTGCGCCCTTCATGCATGTTAATGGCACGTGAGCGCCATTTGCAACATGCTCCGGTTTTAAGCTCGGGTATATTGGGCAAGCACGCTTGTATGTGTAGTAACTTTACGCGCTGATGCCAGATATGCGCATGCGTCTTACGCATATTCCGCTAAGAAACGTCGTCATTTTTAGATAGATAGATAGATAGATAGACAGACAGACAGACAGACAGACAGACAGACAGACAGATAGATAGATAGATAGATAGATAGATAGATAGATAGATAGATAGATAGATAGATAGATAGATAGATAGATAGATAGATAGATAGATAGATAGACAGATAGACAGACAGACAGACAGACAGACAGACAGACAGACAGACAGACAGACAGACAGACAGACAGACAGACAGACTCGAAAATAATCACTCGTTAGTTCATCTGCATACGTTTTGGCAAGAGTGCTAGCAGTGCGATTGATAAGGAAGCAGTGACTGAACAAAGCTCCGAAAGCGCTTTTTTTTGGGGGGGGGGGGGGAGGGGGGGGGGGATAAAAGGCAGGAGAAAGAAACAAAATGACGACAGTGCATATAGGAACACCCGAACTGCAGTTGAGCAGAGCGTATCAGTGAAACATCAACGCCTTCGAAATAATCACTTCTTCATCGAAAGTGACTTAAGCACGAAAAAGAAACAACAGGAAAGACGTTCAGTTAACTTAAAAACAAAGGCATCATCTAGAATAACAGCATTACAATAATTGGATTTCTTCACACAGGCCACGCAAGCAACGAAAGCAACACGTACTAGCAAGGCGATTCAAACACCAGCACAACACATTCGGTGTGCCGCACGTTCTCTGATCGTCAGCGAAGACAGCAGAAGCGACGAGCGACGTCACGTCCTCGCTAATTCAATGAGGCCGGGCGGTTAGCACGTTCTGCACGCACGGCGTCGAACGTGCTCTATCATTAATCTGACGAAGTAAGGTCCCAATATATCTAGCTATCATCTTTCCTTTGTGTGTTTTCGTCGATCGATACGCGATATCAGTTCCGGAGCCACCGAAAGGGACGATCCATCCGGGAATATTCGGGGCTTGCACTGTGGCATAAGTTGAAGCACAGGCACAGAGATAACATAAATATAACTGTCGGGGCTTTTCCAGTGGGGTACATACCCATTGACCACCCAGCA
The DNA here is from genome assembly GCA_030522465.1 of Rhipicephalus appendiculatus. NCBI lineage: Eukaryota > Metazoa > Arthropoda > Arachnida > Ixodida > Ixodidae > Rhipicephalus > Rhipicephalus appendiculatus. Next base: position 88,737 of record JALIZH010020166.1, read on the forward strand.
TATCATGCTCATAATTTTAATGTATATATACAATATATTTTACGCGTCTATACAGCGAGTGATCTTAGGCCTTTCTACAGCCACACAGTATTATCATTATTTTACTCCATATGTCATCGCTGACCACTTTTTTCACAATCATGACCATAGTGTATGATGACTACAGTATGTTTTTTTTCTCTCCCTCACCATGTGGCTGGCGCAGTGTAGCCATAGTTGCTCTTGCGCCAATAAAACCTAACTTAACTAACTTTTCAAGTGGGGGTGCCCCCCTTTTCAGAATGGTTGTGTTCGTGCAGCCCAAACTCAACCGCGACATTGCTTCATTTTTTTTTCGATTGTTTCACTTGTTAGGAACTAGACGCTCCGTTTCGTGTAACAGCTGCATTAACTGCGCGAAAGTGGCTAGATTATAAAGGACATCAACTACGTTTAGCTCACCCGCCACAGCGGGGTTTAGAAGTTATGGCGCTCGACTGCTGACTCCAAGGTCGAGAGATCGAATCCTGGCCGAGTTGGCCGCATTCTGATGGAGGCCAAATGCTAGAGGCCCGTGTACTTAGATTTAGGTGACATTAAAGCACACCACGTTGTCAAAAATTTACGGAGCCCTCCACTGCGGCGTCCCTCATAATGATATCGTGATTTTGGGACGTACAACTCCAACAATCATTACTAATAACGACGTTTCTTTCTTTCTTTCTTTCTTTCTTTCTTTCTTTCTTTCTTTCTTTCTTTCTTTCTTTCTTTCTTTCTTTCTTTCTTTCTTTCTTTCTTTCTTTCTTTCTTTCTTTCTTTCTTTCTTTCTTTCTTTCTTTCTTTCTTTCTTTCTTTCTTTCTTTCTTTCTTTCTTTCTTTCTTTCTTTCTTTCTTTCTTTCAACTTCCTTCTACGTTCGAACGAAACCAGGTCGCTCATTAATGGTGAGTTAAGTCTTAGGTCCGAGTAATTCGGCCTTAATAGAATTCGGTTAGGCTGAGTCCACGTAAGTCTGAGTTAGTTAGGCTGGCTAGAATATCGATGAACATCGAGTCAGAGTAAGTCCGGATGTGTAGAACATCGTTCAGTTTGAGTTCGAATGCGTCCTCAGGGAAATAAAATACTAGGGGTGTGCGAATATCAAATTTTCCGATCTGGAAGCGAATTTGAAGAATGAAAACCAAGTGCGAATCGAATATCTGTCGAATATTTTCGAATACGAACGATAAAACCACTGACTTTGGCAAAAAAATTTTTTTTCACCAACCAGATTTAAGTGGCATCTGTGTGGCGAACAATGTGGCAACTAAAACTAATTCATCTATTTCAGCATCAAATTTTGCGAAATTTAGCTGAGCTATGAAATTCTTTGATTTTAATACTCGCTATCAAGTTTTGTGGTGTTCGAATATTTTGTATAGTAAAAGTTCCTCGCGAGTCGAATATTTTGCGAATATTTTCGGATACGAATACTAAAACTACTGACCATGACAAAAAGAAGTTTCATCAAGCAGGTATAAAAAAAGCAAATGGCAACTGAGTCACCAACAATGTGGCAACTGAAATTAATTCTGTTTGTGTTATCAAGCTTCGGCAAATATAGCGCAGCTGCGTAATTCTTTGTACTCATTTCAACACTTGTCAAGAAGTTTCGTGGTGTTCGAGTACATCGAGTAGTAAAAATGCCTTGCGAATCGAATCGAATACTGAATTATCAGAAGTACCGAAACTTCGAATATGCGCGAATCCCTAGAAAACGCAAAAGTTGTGAGTGAGTCGGAGTGAGTTCCGTTTCAAATTTGTCCGAACTGAGATTACGTCAGCGCATTGCGTTCGCCAGAGGAGCGAAGCCATTGCGCGGCAAACATACGAGCGCCCTTCACATATGCAAATGAGACATCGATCATGACACACTACGCAGATTGGTCGCTCTCTACGGTCGCAATTACGAGAACGCTCGCAGAGCGTGTTGATTGCGTCAGCACTGCCGGAATCCCATGAGGTCTGTCACTACGAGTGAACCACTACACCCAGAAGAGGGGTCAATAAGGGCGGGGGGGGGGGGGGGGGAGGGCGTAGAGGCGAGGGGGGTAGCGAGGGGGGGAGTGAGGGGGGGGGGAGCGAGGGGGGCTTATATTTCTGGGCTGCATGGCTTGCGTGCACTCCGTGTGCATAGGTGTTGGCAAACCGCCGTGATTGACCAGGCGTAAGTACGGCGCGCGCCTACCATGCCAGGTCGAATCATCAATCATCGGACTGGGGAGATCATTCGGAGTGAGAAACCGTTCGGCCTAGCTGCGGCTCAAGTGTGTGGGCGACCTCCGAAAAACTTTCGGTTGCAACTCCGAAAAACTTTCGGTTCCAACTTTCTGGAACGATGAAAAAAAAAAGTTTGCTAACAACCTACGCACTGCGGGAATCGGAGCTTTAGCGTGGCATATTGCACGTCACTCGATACCCCATTTCGTTCGTGTTTCCTCATATCGCTGTCCAGGTGGCACTGTAGAGTGTGATGAACGAGAGTACCGGTACATGCTACCTTCGGGTAGCAGAGCTGCGCGTCTGTCTCTCAAACACCGCCAGCAACCATGCGTCTAAGAGAAGCTAACGCTGTGGGCAATTTTTTGTATTTCTCGACGCACCCCTAGCAGCGACCTGGATTGACGCTAGTCACGGAGAGTCAAGTTAATCACCAGTCTTCGACCCGCCAAACATGTCGATCAGTGGCGCGGTAGGCATGTTGCCTGCAAAAACAGACTGTGGCTTCACCGCATAGCTATGGTTGCTAGCCAGACCGACGAGCAACTCTGCTACCTAAAGGTAGCATATACAGTAACACTATGTCGAATTAAGGTGCTTCGATGGCCGCTATGTCCAAGAGATTGATAGAACTGAGTGTGTTACAAGTACAGGTAACAGTACATTATCGAAAATAGTTGTACAAATAAGGTACAAAAAGATAATTAAACAAGAGAAAGGTCTGCGTTCTCGAATGCAAAAGTCCATTGTTTTGTTCCAACGTGAAAGTTACGAAGTGGCCTCTTTTGGAGAGGGATAGAGATAGAGAGAGAGAGAGTGAGTGAGTGTGTGTGTGTGTGTGTGTGTGTGTGTGTGTGTGTGTGTGTGTGTGTGTGTGTGTGTGTGTGTGTGTGTGTGTGTGTGTGTGTGTGTGTGTGTGTGTGTGTGTGTGTGTGTGTGTGTGTGTGTGTGTGTGTGTGTGTGTGTGTGTGTGTGTGTGTGTGTGTGTGTTTATATATAAAAAGCCACCAACCGAAAAGTATATAGGACAGCCCCAATCTTGGCCTGTCTGTGACGTTGAATCAGTTGTTCTCATGGTGGTGAAAAGTGTCTGTAACCCGCCTCCATTTCTCTATTTGCGATCTTCGAAGCATTATCTATCTATCTATCTATCTATCTATCTATCTATCTATCTATCTATCTATCTATCTATCTATCTATCTATCTATCTATCTATCTATCTATCTATCTATCTATCTATCTATCTATCTATCTATCCTTTACCAGCGCAGGAATGTATCTCACTGTGTTTGGCGCTTTTTTGCCTGAGTTCCCCTTACGCCATCAAAATCTACCATCATCCTCGCCAATGTATCTGCATACGCGACACTTTCTCCTTAGCAGTAAATCGTCTCAAATCCCTGACCCTGAAACCCGTCCCTCGTTACTCACTCGCCCAGAACTTTTACGACTGAAACTTTCGCACAACCACCCACCCTTCCAACGAATCCCGTTTTTCTGAATCCCCCGATTCACCTGATGCCCTCAATTCTGCGTACTTTCTTTCTTTCTTCTCTTTTTCTGAGCCATGGTTTCCCGGGATAACGAGAACACCCACTCGGAACAAAACGCCCGGTCGCTACAATAAAATGTGTTCCTCCTCTTTTCCAACCATCTTGAAGACCCATATCTTCCCCTTTCGCTTAACTATACTGAGTTCGCTCCTTTTAATTACGACCTCGCGACCTTTGGAAGCCGGTTTCTTCCAACTTTTAAATCGCCGGATCAAGTCTCGAGCGTATCTAACAAGGACCAGGTCAGACAAAGAAGAAACAATTAAATGAGCGGCTTTTTCGGACTCGTCTGAAACCGAGCTACAGCAAGACGTCCGTGTGACGTCTTTCCCGTGTCTCACACGGGTACGACGGATAGGAGCTCCTCGTACAGGCGTCCCTCCCGCCCGTGCGAGCGGTAGCGCGTAGCGTCCCCTAATTTTGCTAATCGTTTTCCTAGCAGCCATAGTGCCACCGCTACTCTTTCCTCCTCCCCCGCGCGTCCGCGTTTTAAAGCGGACGAAGACACGGCTTCTTTAAGACGCTAATCCGCCCTCAACCTGTCATGCCCCTCCCCCTCTCCCATCAGCTGCTTACTCGGCTTTATCTTGACTTTCCGGCCGTCGGTTCCCACTCGTGCGTAAACAACGCGACTTTTGGAGAAAAAAAAGTTCTGTGCAATGCGTGCCTAGAAAGAGACATCACCAGAGGTGCATCTCACGTACTTTCCTTGCTCCCTTTGTTAAGAATGCTACGCTACGCTCGAGGCCGCGGGTTCGACTCCGAGCCACGTCGGTCTCTTTCCGGTGGGGACGAGATGCAAGGAACACTCGTGTGCTTAGATTGGGGTGCACGTTTAAGGACCCCGGGTGGTTGAAATTTAATCCAATGCCCCCCACTATGGCTTTCCTATTATTGAAATGTTGGTTTTGGTTCGTAAAACACCGGCACTTGTTTACTTCCCTTGTTTCACATGTCAGACCCTGAGCTGCCATAGACAACACAACTCTTTCGCATGTTCCCCAAATGAAGCAGAAGCTTCATTTAAGAATTTACGCAGGCCAACCATACGGCTGCGAGGTTATAGTTGCGCGAAGTGCAGTCGTGGACAAAGAAACTCTAGATATCTTTAGAGTTATCTCGGACCGCTTGTTCTGTGTTTGCCTATGACGTAGCCAGAGGGTGGCACACCAAGCCCGTGTCCCTCCTGACCCCTCCCTCCCGAAATGTTTCTTCACGTGGAATACAGAGCATGTAATGACGCTCGACCACACTTACGTGCCCGGAACCCATGTCAAATCAAAGACGCCCCCCCTCCCCCCTCCTTGCTCCGATAAAAATTTCAGCCTAAGCCACTGGTGTTTGCCATGGATAGTTTAGGCCTCAAGTTACGTTTCAAAACCGAAATCACGTCGATATTTGACATGGAGGCAGATAAGTAAGAACGCATTTCAGTGAAGGAGGCCCTTGGAGATTGCGAACACGCGCAGTACTGAGTATCTCAGTTCTAACGTACGTATTGACACGCATCTGAATCGCGTATTATACCGGTGTCACACGGGCACTTTTGATCGCGATTAGGGCAGATCCGAATCGGATTTCTTGATCGCGTTAAACAATTCAATCGTCGCCACACACGGTTCAAACTAATCCCTATCGAGTTTGGCGGAAACGTCTGTCAAATCGCGATCTGGGAGCCAGATCGCGATCGTGTTTTGATCCCGATCGAGCCTGTTCGCGAGTGACCGTGTAGCAGCGCCTTATCCAGATCGGCCCTGATCGCGATCGAAATTGCCCATGTGACACCGGTATTATTTACGTAGTACCAAGAATCACGCAATACACATTCACAATACCGTATACAGTCCCTAACCCTTCTAGTCTTGTAACCTTAGAGCCGTTTCCACGCGTATACAGCTGTATTGCACGTTTCGCGCGCCCTGCACGCAATTCCCTACCGCGCATGCAGAGTTCGCGAAGAGCATCCGCCCATCGAGAGTGCGTGCTCTCCGCAGCGACCAAGTTTTCCTCGTTTAAAACTTTTCAAAAAAAAAAAAATGCTCCCTCGCTGTCTCGACAGTGAGTTCCGTTCCTTTGTATCATACTACAACCCGCCGCGCCCCCTTGTCTCCCCGATTTTTTTTTTTTTCAGCTTATCTTTTTCGTTGTTTGCCGTCGTCGTTCGGCTTTAATTTCGGAGCGCACCCAACGACCCTGAAATGCGACGTCGCGGCGCCGCCTCATTAGAATTCCGCGGCGGGGCAGCACGCAGCATTCACGCAAGCCCGAAAAGAACTCTGCGCTCGCGTACATTTCGTATAGGATGCAGTACGACGCTTGTTGAAAACAAAAAGAAAGAAAGAAAGAAAGAAAGAAAGAAAGAAAGAAAGAAAGAAAGAAAGAAAGAAAGAAAGAAAGAAAGAAAGAAAGAAAGAAAGAAAGAAAGAAAGAAAGAAAGAAAGAAAGAAAGAAAGAAAGAAAGAAAGAAAGAAAGAAGTGGCAGTCGCGAGCGGTACCGACGAGTTTCAAAAAGAATGCCGAAGCGGAAAGTGCCGCCGGAAATTCCATTGTTCGCCCACTTTGAGCGTTGTCTCGCATCTTCAGCTCACTCTCTTCCCTCTCACGTTCTCGTCGTTTCTCGTTGCCCGCGAGTTTATTCTTCACCCGGGTTATTAATTACTGTAATTCCCCTCTCCCTGCGCTTTCGCGCCGCTAATTTCTCGATATCAATCGATCACTCGTTTTCACATATGTTTGCACCGCCGCCCGCTTAATAATGAAGCGTGTACAGCGTCTGAACGCGGCGCAGTGATCGCTTCATTTCTCTTTGCGGCGGCGCAGATACGTCGATTTAATATAGGGCCAGGGGGGCAGCACGTGTCGATTGTTTTTTCGTTCTGCGAACGAATCGCTGGCGTTCGGCGAACGAGAGAGTTTTGAAGAATAATGTATTTCGTTCAAATGTAATCTCTCCACTCATCCCACCCCATTTGCATTCCTTAAAAATCGGTGCTTTTTTCCTCTGTGGTGTTCTTTCTTCGTCGGTTCAAGGGCGGCGTTCGCGGTTGAACGAGCGCGCTTATGGGAAACTCGTGCGGTCGGAATATTATCCCGGATACGTTTACTTCCGCCGGCCTTGGACGATACGAGAAGCGAAGCGAAATTGCAATCACGAAAAATGCGTAGACGACGTTAAAATGTTCGAAACAAACACTGGAATTATTCGGAAGAGTGTTCTATTGCGTATAAAGATTGTTCACGTTGTTGTTGTTGTCGTCGTCGTTGTTGTAGTTGTTGTTGTTGTTGTTGTGGTTGTTGTTGTTGTTATGGTTGTTGTTGTTGATGATGATGATGATGATGATGATGATGCTGTCAACGTCGTCGTTATCGTAGTAGTAGTAGTAGTGTAATGAAGAAGAAGTGGACCCTGAAGAGCTCGGCAGCCGGATCGTCAGCGCTGCGCAAGAGAGGCTCGTGCTGGACGTTGTTGGTGTTGACGCTAGCTAGACCTACGATCCTATACTGTCTCAGAATACAGTATCTGTTGACGAGAACGTGTCTCAGCGCTTTATTAGAATTCCCCCTCGCTGAAGACGCAGCCAATTGGTTGTTTCATGGGCTCGTAAGAACAAGTGGTTCGTGGTACGGTTTTAGGCGATCCACGTGAACAGTTTCGCGGCCTCGGCGACGCAGGTCCGCCGTGGGTGTGAGGGGCTCGATGAGGTAGTTGACGGGCGAAGTTTGCCGTAGGACGCGATAGGGTCCATGGTACTTGCTGACAAACTTCGATGAGATACCTGGCGCATAAGCGGGAGGCACCCACAGTAGTAGTAGTTGTTGTTGTTTTACTTGTAGGGCAGCGGTAGTCGTAGTTGTTGTCATTGTTGTTGCCGAATGAAGAAGACACCCAAATCAAGTAGCCCTGTGTGTTATAGTAGTACTTCGTAATATTTTGCTTTTGTTTTCATGATCAGAGCCCACAAGGAGTTCATCATTGAACAGCCTGTTTTGACACCGCCTACCTTCCCATAACTTTTAAATCTCATCGAAAAATAACGAACTAAGTGCCGTAAATATGATATCATCGTCTTTAAAGTCGTATTCCTTTGAGTTTCCTGTTGTACCGATAATATCGTCTATTTGCTTTGGGCAGTTTAGTTTAGCTGCAAATTATTCTACATTTTATTGCACAGTCCGCCACAGTGGATCAGTGGCTCACGTGCTCGGCTGCTGACTCGAAGGTCGCGGGTTCGATCCCGGGCCGCGGCGGTTGCATTTCGGTGGAGGTGAAATGGTAGAGGCCCGTGTCATAGAGTTTCCTAAAATTAACTAGAGGGGCCTCTGGCGCTGCGATCGTTCAGCCACCATGGTAATGATGGGTAGTACACGAATTTGCCTAGTCTTCGTGCTTCCGGCTTCGAACGCACTTGTGGCTTTGTTTATTGGTGCGTTTTCGTTCTGTTTCGGATAAAAGAATGGACCGTTCTAAACTTCGTGAGCGTATTTGGATTCGTGAGCCTAAAAATGTAACGGCGGTGAAGCGTAACTGCAAAACCTTTGCTGAACTTCGTATTGCGGCAAAGCGAATTCAAGCCACACGCAGCCAAAAGAACGAAGACTAGGCAAGACTAGGCAAATTTGTGTACTACCCATGATTCCCATGCTGGCTGAAGCGCCCTGTGTTGCAGCCCCCGCAGACACTAGCGCCAGAGTTCCCTCTAGTGTATTTATAGGAAACTCTATGGCCCGTGTACTGTGCGATGTCAGTGCCCATTAAAGAACACCAGATGGTCAAAATTTTCGCAGCCCTTCCACTACGGCGTCTCTCACAATCATATCGTGGTTTTGGGACGTAAAACCCCAGATATTATTATTATTATTTTATTACACATCTCTAACAGGCGGTCCCCCTGACAGTTTTTTTTACTTTAGGACCTCCTCATGTATTCATATTTTGTACTTGTATTGCACTATAGTATTGAATAAACCATTGTACTATTGTATTGTATCGTGGATACTTCTTTTTTTTTTTCCATTTTACTCTTTCTGCATCATTACTTTTAGACTGTCACGTAAGGAGCTTCATTTCCATCGCTTGAAATCAAGCATGACGATGCTGTTTGCGAACATGTATTCATAAGTTCGCATCTCATCTCGTCATAGGCGTGCGCAGGGTTCCCCTTCAGGGTGGGGCGAATTGGTTCATCGCAGCGCCCCCCCCCCTCCCTATTAAGTCGATATATGGGGCAGACTTCGCGCCCCCCCTCTCTTAGGTGACTAGGGGAGGGGGGGCGGCGCCCCCCTTTGCCCCCCCCTCGTGCGCACGCCTATGCATCTCGTGTCGTTGTGCGTTTGGTATTCGTATCATTTACACGGCCAACGATCATAGCTATCATGTACTCCTAAGCGAAAGAACGATATAAATAGGAGCTGCCGAACAGAGGGAACTGAGATGGGCGATGTTGTAAGGCCATCTACGCTGCTTCGTTCACTTGGCCGCCAGCCAATCCCCGTCCCGACATGAGATCAAGTCGCCGATGTGTTCTTACGAAACGAAGTTTTTGTAAGACACCCAGAGGGATCGTAGATCCGGCGTTCCTTTTGTCTGCGTATGCGAAGTCGAAAACATGTGCGTAACGTTAAGTACGTTTGTCTAGAGAAATCAAGCTCGCTGTAATCTCTTCTTGATCTTTGCGGCCCGGCTTTTCTGTAAAGAGAGACGTTGCCAAATATAGAATACTTGACAGCACGGCAGGAAAACAGACACAAGATAAGAAGCGTAGGAAGCGAGAGATCGAGCTCTAATCTCATTTTTGCCCGAGTTCTAGCATCTTCTTTGTCTTCTTTTGTCGTTCGGTTGCACTTATGTACTTCAGCCGTCAACCAACTCGTCAGGCAACATATCCTTCCAATACGGAATGTTCGGGATGTTCACCCATAATGTCACTTCCCCGTCCGCTCACTGAAAAGTCTGGTTTTGAGCACAATTAAGAACGTGCCGCTTATATCCAGGACGTTTATCCAGAACGCGACGAAGTGTACACGGCAACATGGTGACGAGTGGTCGTTCCTTTTTTACAGAAAAAGCGCGAGCACGCATGCGCTACGAGTTTCCCCGCTTCAGCTGACAGAATCGCGGCGAAACTGAACCCCTCCCTTGTTTGCGACTAGCACCAATGCTGCATGAATAGCAGGAATCGTATTGCGCACCAAGAGACGGTAAAATAACGTGCATGTGATGCGCAACTTATACAGCGAGGTCTGCATGAGTACATTTACTCTTTACTTCTGCTTCGAGGCCTCTCACTGTGTCGCCTTAACACTGTTGTCACGTACGTCCCTCCGCAAACACTATAGTCCCACGTCACGTGACGTAATCTCGTTAAAGCGTGCTGCGGGCTAAACGGAAACGGCGGGAAAACACAAAAGGAAAAATGTGACGTCATCCAAGCATAGCCGCGAGGCCCGTGCGACGAATGCGGCTTTCTCTTCGACACGTTGCGTAAGTGAGTCGTGGACGACCGCAGCGGTCTTTCTTCGCCGGAGTTGCTGCGCATGCTGTCCACGCGGCCGCGGACAGCATCCCTCGCCGTCAGGATTTGCCGCGAGGAAATGTTTCGTAAGTTTTAAATCTGGTGTTCGGAAGCCCGTAAAAGGCTTGCGTCGACGAATGTACTAAAAGCCTTAGGCTTAGCGCAAGCCGAGAGAGAGTGGGGTGAGGTGAGGAAAAGACGGTATTTCTGCAAACCAAGACAGAACAAAGAAGAGCCGTCCGCCCCGGTGGAACAGTGGCTACGGTGCTCGGCTGCTGACCCGAAGGTCGCGGGTTCGATCCCGGCCGCAGCCGTCGCATTTCGATGGAGGCGTAGTGGTAGAGGCCCGTGTACTGTGCGTTGTCGGTGCACGTTAAAGAACACCAGATGGTCGAAATTTCCGGAGTCCTCCACTACGGCGTCTCTCATAATCATATCGTGGTTTTGGGACGTAAAACCCCAAATATTATTAGTATTATTAACAAAGAAGAGCCATGCTCTAAATTTCACGGGCGCATGCGCGTGCTGTCCTGCGTCGTGTTGCTTGTATACGCCTAAGGCCTTTAGACAGGGAATTTTTCCGAGGGGTTCGTTTCTTTGTGAGACCGAAACAATTGAATCCAACAGACTAAGTTAAGCACAGGGGACACTACTTGTCTTTTTTTAACTCTAATTTAGTCATTATGACGTAAGTTAAAATGAATTCAAGTGGACAAAAAAAAATCACCCTTTCCGCCGGTGGTATCCCAACCCACACGCTTTGAATTACGCGTTACAGGAATTACACATACAGAAATACCTAAAGAAGTAGACGGGGAAGCGCCTTCCTTCGTAGCTCAATTGGAACAGCACCGGACGCGTAATTCGATGGTTGTGGGTTCGGATACCACCGACAGAAAGGGTCCTCATTTGTCCATTTTAATTCATTTTAATTTGCGTCATAATGACAACAGCACAGTTCAAATGACAATTAAGACATTTTGAGTACGACACAGCAACCAGACCGGCGTTAAACCGTGTAGGGTGTATACGCATATGCATGCGCAGGGTTCCTCTTCAGGGGGGGGGGGGGGGCGAAGGCTCGTCGCAGCACCCCCCTTCCCTATTAAGTCAATGTATGGGACAGACTTTGCGCCCATCCTTCTTAGGTGACGAGGGGGGGGGGGGGGGCTCTGCCCCCCTCTGCCCCCCTCGTGCGCACGCCTATGTGTATACGCAACGAAATCGAAGACGCTGTTGAATTCCTTCCCGTCCAGCGCGACTTCTGACGCACACGTCACGAACGAGAAAAGAAGTACGCGAAGAGCCCGACTCGGTAAACAATGTGACGGCTAAAGCTGTCGTCCGTTTCGTCTTATGAAAGATTTCTGGCTTCGGCGAGAGGGAACCGAGGAGATCGAAACGGCTCGAAGTAGCAATCTGTGCCTTCCCCGAGAGACTGCAAGTACCCATTCCATTTTGCGGATTGCTTCGACTTCCGCAAACAGCGTTATATATTTCAGAGCTTTAAGACTTTTTGTTTCGGCGACCGATCTTTCTTTTGTTCTTTCCGTCATGCGGTTGCTCAGTCGTTGTTGTTTTATTATTACTACTGGTAATAGTAACTGGTGAGGTTTAACACGTCAAACCCGGTTAGGCCGTGCCGGAGGACGTCAGATGGGATTAGCGGAGATCTGGTACTTCGTGAAATCTCTGTAGTATTAACGGAAAGTCAGACTGTCTGCATTAACGACGACAAGCACATTTTATGTGTGTGAGATGGCAACCCAGAGATCGCGTCATTGCAGACTTACAGGAGCGACGCGCAATCAACGCAGAAGCAAATAGTGTAGTATGGTGCCTTTCTTTGCAGGATTCCGTCAATTGCGCAAGTGTCATGACTAGAGGCCGGATTTTTAGGCACTAAAAAATCGTGTTTTAGGCGCCAAAAATAGGCAGGAAAAACACAGTTTTAGGCCCCCAAGATCGTAAATATAGGCACAATAAATTTTTACAAAAACTCAAATTTTCGAATAAGGACGTGCGCGACCTGTTCTACGACAGGAAAGCAAACAAATGTTATATTTTATGATAGTACAAAGGCGCTAATGATTTAACATAGCCATGCAACGGTCCCTTTTCGGGCACGGTTTCCAGAACATGGTCTCTCCTTTTATTGTCCAGAATGGTAATTTAAGTGTCCACCATCGAATAAACACGCTCCTGGGTCTGCTTCTTTTCGGCATGGCTGGGAAGGGCAGCACAGGATTCAATAGCCAGACCGCTAAAAGGCCAGAAGGGTCTGTTAGCCTTGTATTGGCCGGGTCTAATAGCGCAGAGTCAATTTCTCCTCTTTGTGTGAACACCATATTGAGCGTTTCGAGCTAGAAGTGTAATGCACGCATTGCGCTGACGATCACGTCTGCCAAGGTTTGCAACGTTACGCTCCCCGGAAGGAGGTGAAATGTCAGACTGAATGCCTCGTGCCCTTTATCTCACGGGCGCGCGCACCAATGTGGGGGAGGTGAAGTTCAACAAGGAATGGTCCCGTGTATGTCACAGTAGTACATGGAACTGCGAGAATTATTCGAGGCTACATGTGTAATTTGGGCAACTGTTGCTTGAATAGAAGAATGTAAGTTAATAGAAATATTAAAGCATACAAACGGAATGTGTGCGCGTTTTTCTTTAGTTATTTCTTCGAATCGAGAGCGATGCGAGACTTAGCTGCCTATATTTCTTTTGTGTTCGTGTTCTCGCCGTTCCCGCGTCGTGCCGGCGCCAAGCCCTGACAACGCTTAGCATGTTTTTGGTGCATCGTTCCTTACAGCAGTTCCAGCTGTGCGACGCGCTGTGTCGTGGTAAGGATACAGGATCCATGCCAGCCTCTCCAAACGCGTAGACGGATCCATCCCACAGAAACAGGCAGTACACTATAGAGCGAACGCCGAAACGATACAACACCGCTTGTGCGCACGACCTGGCTTGGGTATGTCATGTGCACATAGTGTAATCTTGCGTGCGCATGGTGTGTTGATGCGTCAACGTCGTGTGATCTTCCGGCTCAGAGTTTCTCTGATACCGAAGAGGGCAGGGAAGGAATTTGGCTTGCGAGTGGCAAAGATTTCATGCTCATCTACCGGCATCATGCTTTCGCGGCTCGTAATGAACCAATTAAAAAGTTCTTGTCGTACAAAGCTCTTCAATGGGCACGCGAACACTTCCAGTATCTGACTAAAATTTCTAATGTGATCTGGTGAAGCGCCCTTTAAGAGTAAATTACAAACGAAACAAAAGCCATGTGCACATCTGATTTTTTTTACCTACTTTCTATTTTCCCTGACGGCACTCCATGGTTTCGCATTCGCTCTCCATATTGCTGCTGCTGCGCGCAGGCACCTCCTGTTTTCTGCCCCCCACCACGCCCAAGTCTTCAAGGAGGTGCTTCAATTCCATGGGAACACTGGACTGGAAAACCGGCGGTAAAAGCCGCCCGCCACGTCCTCGGCCATAGACGCCACTCTCCTCTTCCCGCCTTCCCGCCTGGGACGTGCTCCCATTTAGGGTTGCAGAAATAGCGTCCTTTCCTCTCCCCTGCTCCAACCGCTCGCGTCATATGTCAGTGCGGTGGGGTAAGGTGGCCGGCGCGTCCCATTTCACTGCTGCTACCGTTGCGTCCCGGATGTTTGTTGAACTAGGGAACTATAGGTTGTTGCACCCCATAAAGTTCCGAAACGTCAATTTTGCCCGGTAACATGAATTACGGTCTCAAACTGTACTCGAAAGCAAAATTTGAGGCTAAATAGCGTTCATATAGGCACCAATTTTGAAAATAGGCATTTATGGGCACTTATAGACATTTAGGCACAAACCTCAAAAATAGGCATTTATAGGCACTATAAAAACACTATAAAAGTCCTCCTTTACCCCTAATTCATGCTCATATATCAAAGTGGCGCGATAGGAACGCAAGGAAAAAAAATAGGCATTTGCCTATAATCCGGTCTCTAGTCATGACATTCACATCTGATGGTGCTGCCATTACCTACCTTTACAGCGTCAGCGAAGACGCTGAAAGCCGGTTATTTGAGCTAATCCTGACAAAGAAAACAGAACGGCATTGGCAGAACATACAGAGAGTGAACGTTTTCAATGTAACAGGCAGGTGAGAATCCTACAGAGATCTGTACAGCAGCCGGGACAACCAGGATGATAATGGAAGAAGTAGTAGTCCAGAATAACCCAGGCATCCTAATACGAACAACAGAGGAAGTAAAGAAAGCATTGAAGGGAAATGCAATGGAGGTGAAGCTACTGCTGATGATAAGGTAACAGCTGATCTGTCGAAAAGGTGGTGGAGACATCAGGCTAGAAAGGCTGGCCACCATGTATACAATATCTCTTGACCGTTAGGGTACCAGAATGTTGGAAGAGAACGGTGTCATGTCGCAGCAAATGGTTCGTTCATCCTCTGACAGGTTCAGCCAACACCAATCTAGGTTCGAGTGTGCTGTAGCTAGCCCAGACGGTGTTGGTTCAACGGACCAGTACTCTGCGGCAACAAAAAGCTGACTCAGAATTTAGACTAAGAAGTCATCATCATCATCATCATCATCATCATCAGCCTGACTACGCCCACTGCAGGGCAAATGCCTCTCCCATGTTCCGCCAATCAACCCGGTCCTGTTGCCACGTTATACCTGCAAACTTCTTAATCTCATCTGTCCACCTAATTTTCTGTTTCCCTCTCACGCGTTTGCCTTCTCTTGGAATCCACTCAGTTACCCTTAATGACCAGCGGTTACCCTGCCTACGCGCTACGTGCCCGGCACATGTGCATTTCTTCTTCTTGATTTCCAATATGATATCCTTAAACCCCCGTTTGTCCCCTGACCCGCTCTGCTCTCTTCCTGTCTCTTGAGGTTACACCTATCATTTTCCTTTCCAGAGAAGCTTAAATGAAAGGTGCAGACGTGAAGTCATTGGCCATACAGATTCAGTCAGTGAATGTGTGAGCACAATCGTCGACTTGACAAGGCGCCATCTTGTTCACTCTTACGGCGGACAGTCGGTCCGCCTTTCGCGCTTCCTCAGTCCCCTGAACTGCTGGATATAGCATGAGGGTGCAGCATACAGCCGTGCGTCAGGAACAAAATCTCACACGGCCATGAATCTAACTTAAGCCTTGCGCGACGAAACAGGCATCGAGGAAAACTGCGAAAATACAACAGCACAACGCGAAAGCTGGCGGACTGTTTGTTATATCCAACAGCGTCCTCGCTTCTGAGAATTCTGGCGCGGAGATCTCGGAGGAGCGTGAGCCTGCGCTGGCCGTGGGTATCGCCTCAGTGATACGCGTAAACATCGCCATGTATACAAACACACAGGGTCCACACACTGCCGTAAATTCAACGCTGTCGCCTTCAAAGGTGTGCAGCTTCCTATTTACAAATGTCTTCAGATGAATAATAAACGTTGTTTTCTACAAGTAGGTCTACGAGTACCGGTGTAAACGTCCTGCACAGTATGCAACTCATTCAGAGACACTTTACGCATATATATATATATATATATATATATATATATATATATATATATATATATATATATATATATATATATATATATATATATATATATATATATATATAGTCGAAAAAAAGAGGACGACAACCGTACGAAACGCAAATTTTACTAACGTTTCGGCAGGAGCGCCTGCCTTCGTCAGAGTCACTCTGACGAAGGCAGGCCCTCCTGCCGAAACGTTAGTAAAATTTGCGTTTCGTACGGTTGTCGTCCTCTTTTTTCGACTTCATTTCCCACCGGAACCATTGAACTTCTTCCTCGCATATATATCTATATATATACATAGCTACAGTATATTTGTGCTTAGACTTGCATACGTTAATTTAAAGTTTGTGCATGTGTACGTACAGTCGCGCTCAATATGAGTTGCAACACGCTGTCTCTACTCAAAATGGCGCCAGCACTGCAAGCTGGCACCTATATAGAAAACAAATGGTGAATAAAACTCTCTCAATTCGCGGTACTTCCGGAACCAATTTAACGTTTGTCGGGGTCATTGTTCAGGCTTGGGGACACTTTAACCACAGCCAGCGTGTTGCAAGTCATATTGAGCGCGACTGTACGTGCGAACGTGCGTAGCGGCGTGTACTAAGTACGTATCAGCTTTGTGTCGAGATGCGTACATAGGAAGATACTTGGACACACACATAGGTCATAAGTACTTCATCTAACTCTGCACGTACATACCCACGTATGCTAATTACACATGACCATTGAGCCGATGTGCGTACGCAAGAAGGTTACCTGCGCAAGCACATAGTCCATAGATACTTTATGTACAGGCGTCAACACGCTTATCTAGAACACTGGAACGGCGCTCTCCGGGCTCCGCTGACGACGTTTGCCGATTACACCTGGTCTGAAAGAGCCCACATATGCATACATGGCCGCTAAGGATGCATTCTCAAGTGTGGTCTATCTCGAACTACTTGTTATCAGGTATACGGCGCCGGAGCTTGCTGTTCCAGCGTTCTAGACAAGTTTGTTGACCTATGTACTTATGTGCGTACGTACCTGCGTATACTAAGTACGTATGACCTATGTGCCGACGTGCTTACGCAAGAAGGTACTTGCGTACTACATAGGTTATAAGTACTTGAGTACTTCATGTACTTACGTGCGGACGCACCTGAATACATTTAGTACTTGTGTACTATATGCGTGTACAGTAGAAACGCGTGTGTCTACGCGTCCGGCATACGTTCATTCAGCATGTGCATGCAGCTGGCTTGCATTCACACTATCATGCGGTACGTGGGCACTCACGTACGCATAGACATTAAAAGAGCAGTTGTAGGGAAGAAAAAAAAACACATAGCTGAACGCACGAAGAGCAGTTCGTGCGAAGAACTTGAAGACAGCGCCAAAGCGTGACCCAGAAATTCGATCGCACTCGCACAGTAGGCTATGACAGTCGTACATCTCATATAAAGAAATATATATGCAGAAAACGAACAACAGCTTGGAAAAAATAAGAAATATACGTCGCTGCTTGCTCAGCATTCCGCAAACAATCTCCGCGCCTCGCCAACCTCAGCGTCGGCGGTGAAGAAAACGACTAACGCTCCAAAAACCTCCGGCTCTTCGCATAAAGTTTCGCATCCAGCCTCCTCCATCTTTTTTTTTTCTTTATTTTCCAGTCCGCATAGTCCATACATCATGCGCCAAAGCACTCGCGCAGTAGACGGCTAGACGCTTACGCTGGCGACGCCTTCTCCGGCGGTTTCACGAGCCGCGTGGAGCGCTTTTCTCGAAAAATAAACGCGGTTTCAAAATAACGCTGCCTACGAACCGAGCGCGTTGAAAGTGTTTGGAGGGGGAAAAAATGCGGTACGTCACAAAAGTACACAGGAAAGCGGCAGGTGTATGGGAACTGAGAAAGGTCCACGGTGTTGTTGGACCCAGGGAGGCGCGAGCAGACGGGGTCTAGAGTCTTTTTTTTTTTTCCCGATTTCAACGAGAAAGCGTCCAGCGTCGGCACAGAACAGGGATGTGCGTCCACATGGTCGCGTGCGCGCGGTTGAGAATTCTCGGGCACGCGCAGCGGTTGGAAAACGTTACTCTGTGCAAAAGCAAAAAAAATAGCGTGTTGTTTTGCCCTTGACGAATTGTCGTCAACCTTTGCACAGGTACGAAGCACTGGAAGTTGGGCTGGTTTATAAGATACAGTGTGCTCTCTGGTGCCACGGAACTTCAAGTAAGGATGCATAAGACAGCGTGACACGTGCACCAGCTCTCAGCTGAAGCTTCATTTCGTCAAAACAGAGAATATATGACAGCAGGCGGTCTGTTATATACTTATTCAAGAAGATAAATTATTTTTCCAGGCTAACGAGGCATCTTGTCTTTTGCGTTGTGAATGTGCCAAGCGCACTCAGTCCCTGCGCACAAAGTGTGTTTCGTAAAGTACGAAAGAGCAAACACTCTCTAGTCCTTTCTACCTTTTCTTCTTTTTTTTTTCGAAGTGAGTTGCGCACCAGATGTTTTGAAACGCGCGAGTACAGGTAACATCACTCGTTACATCTTCAGGTAACGATGATGGCACTGATACACTGAATCTTTATGTGGAGCTTGCCGAAAGCATCGGGCCTGAGACATTGCGCAAACTTTCCATACCACACTTCCTACCAACACTTGAATCATTCTGTGTTCGCTTATTTTTATTTTTTTACAACATATATTTCCGACGCTACGGGTAAAGGGAGAAGACGAGGCATTCATCACCGTAAGACAAAAGCAAAGTGAAAAGCTGTTATGACGCATTCGCTTTTAACGTAGGACAACAGCCGTTGTCATAAAAGCGACTGAAAAAGCGTTGTGGTCGCTGTCCTTGTTTCTTCATTGTTGCTCGCGTAAATCTCGCTGTCTTGTGCACCTTTCGACCCTCTGCCATTCACTCTTTCTTTAACCGAGAAAGAGAGAGTCCATCTGGGACTTTCCACACAGCTTCGAACAAACTAACGAAAAACAAAAACTGTCTGCTCATTCTCAGTTGTTACTATGCACAGTCATCTCTGCTTAATCCCGTTGTCGTTTTTACTTTTTTTGCCTTTCTTGCCAGCAAGGCTAATTTGTTTTCGCGTCCTCACTACGTTGAAACCGGGAGCCCCCGACCCTCCCCATTTCGTCTCCCAACGCGCAGCCAAAACCCGGGGGATTACAGCCCGGGCCAGGTTATCACGCACCGACATCTAAAATCTCGACATAATCGAGGTCGCACGGTTCACCAGCCAAAGCTTCCGCTTTCTACGACACCACCCTATAACCGGTACACTTCCTCTTTTCCCCTAACCTCCCTTTTTTCCTCACCCCGAGAAAGGCAAACTTCCTGGATATATGCGTCCCCGTTGCGTATACACGGGCGCGGCTCGCTGAGGAGAGTATGTATACTTATGCCGGCCTCGACCGCCTGACCCAATTCTTGCACACTCGTATCGGTCGCGTATATAGCGGCTCGCTTGACCCGGCCAGCCACGCACGCGGGACTCGTCGGGCCGCGGCTCGCCGTCCCGCGTTCCCTATTTCGCTCCTGATCCCTGGGGAAAAGGGGAGCGTGCGCTCGCTTTTTCTTTCCCTCTCTCCCCCATGCGCGAGAGTGAATAGGGAGAGAGTGGGGGAAACGTGCAGCGCCGTCTCGTCCTGTCTGGCCCGCTCGCCTCGCCGGCTACGTGTGTGTAAGCCGGCCCGCGGCGGCGGCGGCCTCATTTTTTGTGCTGCTGCCCGTCTAATAACGATAGGTATATAGACCTTTTTAATATACAGGAGGATCACCTCCTTTTTGGGTTGTTGTACGGGAGTCAGGCCCGTAGCCGGGGGGGGGGGGGGGGGCGCTAGGGGCCCGAGCCCCCCCCCCCCGAAATTCGGAAGAAGGGGGGTGTTCACCGAGAATAAATAATAAAAATAGGTGGTTTTCAAGGTTTTCAACTGGTGCCCCCCCCCCCCCCCGCCCCTCCCGAAAAAAAATTTCTGCCTACGGGCCTGACGGGAGTACAAAAGCCGACGTTACAGCCTCGGCAGTGCATTTTTGGGGGGGTCACGGATGTTAACAACAGCTCAGAGAGCATTATGGCGACACCCGGGAAGCCTTCTTTGAAAAGGTCTGTAGGCGCCAGGAGATACCTCCCCGGCTTCTCCTTGTTGTCGACTTCTCCGATGTCGTACTGAGAACGCGTCAATGATCGTAAAGTGTGCCGAACGAGAACGAAGTCTCGCGAGCGCGAACAACGCAACTTCCCGAACGTCTTTAATCGTTCGGTTCGCCAGCAGGCACCACTCCCCCTTTCCTTCCCGAATTAGTATGCTTCACTTTCAACTATGTAAAATAGCCCTGCTCACTCTGTCTCGAGAAAAACAGATTAAAGGAAGAGGAAAAGGATGAAGAAAGGAAACGAAGGAAGGTCAACTAGACGCACATCCGGTTTAGTGTCCTACATGGGTGTCAGCAATATTTTGTCTTTGGAGATGCAAGCCTCACGGCTGCGAGGGGGGGGGGGGAGGGGGCGGTCTTGATTGCATGGGTGGGGGCAAGTGCCCCTTTTGCACCACCACCCATACCGACGCCTATGCTATCTATATACGCTAGAGGAAGGAGACTAAGCGATGGAAAGATAGAAAGATATGAAGAAGCGGTGTGGAAAGTAAGATGTGCTAGGCATAGCCTTTTAAAGTAATTCAATACAAGGAAAACTTACATTCGTATCACACCTTCGTGGCCGCTAGCTGTTAGGAATATCTGAATACTTAAAACCTTACTCTATGCACGTATCGTACGTGTTTGCAATAGAATAGCTGTTACAAGAAACCGACCATAGATCTGTTAACATCCTACGTGCAATGCGACACACTTCCCACCACCATAGCTTAGCAGGTAAGGTGTGCTGCTAAGTTCGATGACGCGGGTTCGACTCCCACATCGGTCGCACATCGGTGCCCACCCACTTCGACCGACCAACGTCGGCCGGGCCACGGTGGTCGCATCTGAATAGGGGTAAAATGCAATAACATCCGTGTACTTGGATTTAGCTTTACGTTAATGGAAATCCCCAGGTGGTCATAATTAATCCGTAGTCCGGCGTGCCTCATAATCATATAGTGGTCTTGGCAAGTAAAACCTCAGCAACTGGAATCACTTAATAAATGAGTTCAGGACAGAGGGAATAACTGCTGTCTGCTGGCCTTTTATGGTTCGCTTTACACCACTAGATTTTCCCCAAATCTCAATTTCCCTCCGTTTTATCTCGGAAAATGGAAAGCTTTTCGACGCTGATCCAGAATTTTGCTCCCTATAAATCCCGATTACGATTCCCGACGAACGGTTCGCATTAAGGGGAATCGTTAATCGGCTCTGAAATTGCCGGGCCCATGGGAACTCCCGGCCTGCCTCCCAATCAAGCTTTCCCGCTCTTTCCTCCATTTCCTTCATCCACTTCGTAGGGAAGAAAGGAGGCACCCCGCTGTGCGCCCGTGGGGAAGCGAGTGGGGAAGAGCCCAAGGATGTTCGCACCCCGGATCGATGTCAATACAGGCAGCGACGACAGGCACGGTGTCTGCGCGGCGCCGAGGTTGACCCGATTGATTAAGGACCGCGCCTTTCCGGGGGTCAAACGAGACCGACTCGAACAAATGAACAAGGTTCCCCTCCCCCCCCCCTCCCGAGAGAGCTGCCGCTGGATGATTACAAAGCGATGTGTGCGCGCGCATGTGTGTTGATTGGTTGATTGATTGATTGATTGATTGATTGATTGATTGATTGATTGATTGATTGATTCATTCATTCATTCATTCATTCATTCATTCATTCATTGACTGACTGGGTGGGGGGGCAAGCACCCGTTTTGCTTGAAATTGCGGGCCCATGGGAACTCCCGCCTGCCGACCATTGATTGATTGATTGATTGATTGATTGATTGATTGATTGATTCATTCATTCATTCATTCATTCATTGACTGACTGGGTGGGGGGCAAGCACCCGTTTTGCTTGAAATTGCGGGCCCATGGGAACTCCCGCCTGCCGACCATTGATTGATTGATTGATTGATTGATTGATTGATTGACTGATTGATTGATTGATTGATTGATTGATTGATCGATCGAGTCAGGCAGAGGTAATCTGCCTTTAGTCCCTTCAACATAGGCAAATTTTCCTTTTGTTTGAATAAACTGATTGATTGATTGATTGATTGATTGATTGATTGATTGATTGATTGATTGATTGATTGATTGATTCATTCATTCATTCATTCATTCATTCATTCATTGACTGACTGGGTGGGGGGCAAGCACCCGTTTTGCTTGAAATTGCGGGCCCATGGGAACTCCCGCCTGCCGACCATTGATTGATTGATTGATTGATTGATTGATTGATTGACTGATTGATTGATTGATTGATTGATTGATCGATCGAGTCAGGCAGAGGTAATCTGCCTTTAGTCCCTTCAACATAGGCAAATTTTCCTTTTGTTTGAATAAACTGATTGATTGATTGATTGATTGATTGATTGATTGATTGATTGATTGATTGATTGATTGATTGATTGATTGATTGATTGATTGATTGATTGATTGATTGTGTTGTCCTAATGTGTCATACATTATTTAAGGAAACGGCACGACAGAGAAGATGGTAGAACTTATTAACCACACGAACACAAGTGCCGGACTCACAACTGAAGTTTTATTGCAAATCGCAGGACAAATATATAAACTCACGTGGCTACACTCACAGACAGGCAATGAACTTCATTAGAGTCCTCAAGGGCGACTCGGAAAGCCCCTGTTGGTAAGAGAGCTACACTCAACAAAACAAAAACAAAAAACTGAAAAAAAAAACAGGAGGAAAAAACAAGTTATCCATTAAGGTACATTTCCTTTTCCTGCAACGCAGTCGAAGGAATGCTGTTACATGAATGTTTATTTTGAATACGCCATGCCTCGATTACCTCCCAGTTTTTTTTTTTTATTGCTTTCCTTTAGTGTAGCCACGTCAGGCATGTATCTGTTCAGTGACTTCACAGTTGTGTATCGGAGCATGTGTACACTGTCGTCCTTTATGAAAGGGAACACGCGAGCGCATGGCCTGCGTTCTGCGGCGGCTGCCTACAGCACCATCAACCGACGGTTGAAGAAAGCGCTTCTGCTTTTGGCGGCACCGCCCGTTGTCAGACCGGAGCGGGCGCGTTATCTAGCAGCGCTTGTCCAACGGCCATGACTCGTTATATTGTTTGCCAATAGATGACGCCAAAAGCCGACGTGCTTTCTTCGGCTGTCGGTTGATGACGCTGTAGGCTGCCGCCGCAGAGCGCAGGCCACGCGCTCGCGTGTTCCCTTTCATAAACGACGACAGTGTACGTGTGTTTAAAAACATCTTTTCATTTGCTCCGTAGCGCCGTTTTCTTAAACAATCCATTAGTATCCAACTCACCCGACTGTCTGGTCCTACTTAAGGTGACATGCATTGTCATTCTCAATTTTCGTCCTAATGGCTTCCTTCTTTTTGGTTCTTATTTGGTACTGGGTGTTCCATTAGCTTGGGCGTTCTTAAACCTAACTGCTTAAACACCATGCCCTGTACCGATGTATTCGTATCGTAATCCCGTTCCGTGTAGCCACCTTACCCTTGACACAGTTCAAAAACCGAAGTTCGCGTGAGAAGCGGTGCGTTTTGCAATAACAGCACGCGATATTTTTTTTTTAATGATTCGACAACTTCCATGCGCGCGTGTCTATAATGCATGACGAAAAGCGGATAAAAAAAACGGCATGTCGCAGACCGAGGGGACCGGTCGAATCGATCTAAGCGCGGACAAATGTGAAAAAAAAAAAAACGCGGGTAGTTACAAACCGGCGACATGCACGCGATGGCTCATCGACGTACGAAATAAACATGTTTGCGGACCTCTTATTTTATACTCTGATGCAGCGTTCCAAGCACGACCGCGCTTTGCTTTTCTATAATGTTCCTTTCATTATGCCATTTCTTTTTTCTCTACAAATGTTTTTTTTTTCTTTCTTTATTGATACGATGTAAAAGTAGATGGTGGCGCCGGCTACAAATAAGGCACCGGCTACTCATTCGCTTTTCTTGCTGACGTATATAAGCTGCGCCTAATGAGATGTTTTTGTGAAGGTCGCTGAGCAATCGAACGACATCCTGAAAACAATTTTTTTTTCTTTGCTAACTTTTTTTTTGTATACGACTAATAATTTCCGTCGTGTGTACGATCGATAATACACAAAAGCCAATTCTCGGCGGATCTTTGTTGTTTTAAATGGGCGTTCGGGACACGGTTCCTTTATTTTTGCTAGGAAACTTCAGAAAGCGAAGCACACGCCCACATATACGCTTTACGCTAGCTGCCCTGGACCAGTCCGGTGATTCCGCCTACTGGTTTGCCTAGACAACATACGGCAACATGGGGCACGCGGGCCACATGCGGCCCGCTAGGCAGTATTATGCGGCCCCCGGCCTGACGTCAGAACCCCTCTCCTTGTCACTTCAAATCAAATCAAATCAAATCAAAATCATTTTATTTCAGGCCATTCCTGCGGAGACAGCGACTAAAGGCTGAAAACAGCTAGCCTGACGAGGCCCTTGCCCGCGTTCAATACATACAGCGTTTACAAAACCCATATACAATAAAGTACACAGTATATCAAAATTCGAGTTGCACTCAATATACAGCCGAAAAACTTCCTATGTGGGAAGGCCAACATGACAGTTCTGAACTCAAATGAGGGGTTTGCACTTGTGTAACCTATCTATGTCAACTGAAACCTTGTGACATGCGTGCAGGAAAAAAAAAAACACGATTTGTATTCAAATTTTTCCTTCCAACCACCCACCCGGTTTGCCCCTGGCCTAGACCATTGGCTTGTCCTGTGTGTATCTATGCTTCTTCTCCGCGTTTTTCGCGATTCATAAGCATGACCCGTTTCCAACTAGGTCAGATAGCTGTGTTGCTGAAATAAGGCCTTTCCTATGTTTCACATATGGGACATTTCTGAACGCGATTTGGCTTTAGGATTCGAGAAACATATCGATACCGACCTCGAAAAGGAACTAAAATCTGGATGCCCATACTAAAATACCGTATTTTGTCGCATACAACCCATCCCCTGCATAAAAACCGCGCCCCTAACTTTACATGTAAAAAAATCAGCGCGAACAAGACGAAGCACAAGAAGAGAAGGGACACAGTACGAGCGCTGTCTAACAACTGAAGTTTATTAAAATAAAAATTCCAAATTTCCTTCAGGCGCTCGTGCTGTGTCCTTCTCTTCTTGTGCTCCGTCTTGTTCGCGCTGACCTTTTTTACAGCATGCATCGTTTCCAAGCTCGCCCAACCTCTCCACGTTACCCTAACATTTAGCTCTACAAAAAGAAAAAGAATATGCAAGCTCAGCATATAAGCTACGCGCCCTACTTTTCAAACGCATTTTTCCGTCTCTTGGTGCGGGTTATATGCGAGCAAATATGGTACATAAATTTTTTCTCCGGTCCGCCATGGTGGAGCACTGGTTATTGTATTCGGCTGCTAACTCGAAGGTCGCGGGTTCGATCCCGGTCGCGGCGATCGCATTTCGATGGAGGCGAAATGGTAGAGGCCCGTGTACTGTGCGAATGTCGGTGCACTTTAAAGAACACCAGATGGTCGAAATTTTCCCGAGCCCTCCGCTACGGCGTCTCTCATAATCATATCGTGGTTTTGAGACGTAAAACTCCAGATATTTATTACTATTAGCTTTTATTCTACGGTTAAGTTTGAACGCATGGTGACTGTTGTAACTTCGTCTTCACCAACCTAGCAGACGCCGTTCATTATCATCGCCATTGCTCCTCACGAGCTGCCGCTCGCTCAAGGGCACGAAGCCATCTGTTTCTTTATCATTATGTTACATTAAAGTGTTCGTTTCGGACGTGCCGTCTCTTGTAACACTAGAGAGTATGGCAGCCGGCGGACCTTCAGGTCCACCATAGTGACCGCATGGGGACGAATGGTATACACGTGAATGGGCCGGGCCGCACGCGGCCGGCGATCTTCGGGTTTGAGACCCCTGGGCTTACATATAAATGGTTGGAGAAGTAACGTCGTTGAAAGCTAAACACACTAAAATACTTCTGTTAAAGGGACCCTGAAACGGTTATTTGAAGCTTTGTCAGCGTTTAGGCTAGAGCATCATCGAACCATTGGCACCACAAATTTCGCTGCACGCCGTGTACCAAGGCGGCTACGGCCAATTATATCATACCCTCCTTCTTACCCCTGCCTTGCCTCCTCAACTCATGATACACGCTGGCATCGCTGGCGATCGCAGAGCTCATGTGAGCACACTCGATTATTTGAGCTTCGCCCGGTGATGACCTCGAGACTGCACGCCGACAGGTTGCGTGCATCTCGGAGACCATAGCCCCAGTGCGCCCGGCAGCACGCACGTGCCGTCTGGCAACAGAGACATCGCGGAGGGGTTGATATCTGCTCCGACAGGTGCCGCCACCCTACCAGCCAATTTTTCGTGCGCGCACACCGCAGCCAATCAGATCGTGCGCAGACTGCGTGTCACTGGGGAGGGGCGGTTGAAAACGCGTTGGGCTGAGCCGCAGTGATCTGCAGCGATTCGCAGCTTTATAGCGTTGTAATCAATTACACAGTGTACGCAGAGAGCTTAAATTAGTCTGTAAATGAGCCTTGGGACTTGGTCTACTGGCTCAATGTGTTTGTACAAAATCGTCAAAACCGTTTCAGGGTCCCTTTGTTACAGTCGTTGTCGGCCACGTCTCAAATGCCGAGTGAAAGAGAAAAGACATCTCCGGAAATGTCGGCGATTAAGAAAAAGCTGTAAAAGAGGAACATAGGAGAGCGTTTCTGACGAAGTAACTCACCGTAGACGTATTTCAGCTGGGCGCACGTGTGGACGGTCAGTGACGAAATGGCAGCCTCTTAAAAGGGAAGATACACCGTATTCGCGAGAGTTCTAACTTCATTCACGAATTCTACAAAATTTTCGCGGCACCAATCGTTTACCTAGCGCCCTTTCCCTCAAGTTTCGCTCACTTCGCACGAGCGACCTTAACGTAGGTGCTGTCAAGTTTCGCGCTCTAACGATCGACGAAAAACATTTTTCGTTAAGCCAAATGGTCACACGCCTGCTTTAGCCGCACCGGCATGTTTACTCAAAGATATCTGAATCCGCAAAGCGGCGTTTAGAAACGAGCCCAATTAAGGTTGCGAACTCATGCATTCAACTCTTAATAAGTTCTAAAAAAGGCGTCCTCAAAAGGCCAGCTTGTTATCTCTCCCCACGTCGTCAAGCTCATCTGTTCCCAGCACTTAGTCAAACCGGTCTAGCAGATGTGCGAGGTTAACGTGTGATATGAAGTACTCTTTAGGCTTGCATGTGTAGCGTCCAGCTGCGCAGTGCACAGCTGGACGCTTTTGATTTCTCCTACCACTTTCCTTTAATTTAATAAGGTAAACTGCAAAGCCCGAAGCTGTCTGATCACAACCTTGAGTTGCTAATGGAGGCGCCGATCATGCATGGAAACTTCATGGCAGTAAAACTCACAGGGTGTTTTATACGTTCCAACTAACACGACTAGAAGGCGAAAATCATCTTCTCCTTATTTATTTTTTTTTTCTCTCAGGCGATGTACTGATCCTTCCCCTCCCACCTCGTAAAGGTTCCTGTACCCAACGTGGTTTTGCATGGCCTCCAGGATCGCAGGCATTCACCGCTTTCTGTAACTCACCTGCCTCTTGCACTGCCTCCGTGATCCGCGCACCTTTGAACGAGCGATGACGTCTTGTGATGTCACGTCATCGTGATGACGTCATAAACTTCGGCGCATAGAGTTTCCTATAAATACACTAGAGGGAACTCTGGCGCTAGTGTCTATGGGGGCTGCAACACACGGCGCTTCAGCCAGCATGGGAATCATGGGTAGTACACAAATTTGCCCTAGTCTTGCCTAGTCCTTCGTTCTTTTGGCTGCGTGTGGCCTGAATTCGCTTTGCCGAAATACGAAGTTCAACAAAGGTTTAGCAGTTACGCTTCACCACCTTGACCTTTTTAGGCTTACGAATTCAAATACGCTCACGAAGTTTCCAACGGTCCATTCTTTTATCCGAAACAGAACGAAAACGCAACAATAAACAAAGCCACAAGTGCGCTCGAAGCCGGAAGCCCGAAGACTAGGCAAATTTGTGTACTACTCATCATTCCCATGGTGGCTGAACGATCACAGCGCCAGAGGCCCCTCTAGCTCATTTGAGGAAACTCTATGCTTCGGCGATCTGTAACGTCGTGACATCATATGTAGACGTCATCACGTGATGATTTTTGTTTTTTCATCACTCGTGTTGACGACGACGCCAACGCGGGACGCCGACGGTCAGTTTTTGTGTTTGATGAGGAGTCTAAGGCCTGCGCTTTCAAATAAAACTCAGTGCCAACGCAATGGATTATAGAAAGACACTGATACCACCGTTCCTCTCCACATCCGTTGTGCCAGCGCCGGCCGCTATATTTACACTCAAACCTCGATATAAGGAACCCGGATATATCGAAATATCGGTTATAACGAAATAAGTGATGAATAGTCTCGCAATAGATATAGTGTTAGGAATATACCTTTATAACGATCTTTCGGATATAACAAACTTATTTTTTGTGTAAGATGAAACTTTGTTATAATGAGGTTTGAGTGTATTACATACGGCGAACCTTGTTCACTTGTACTTTCACTTGTAACGCTGATATCACGGCTTAACTCGCTGGCGGCTACTTCTGCGAGCGTCGACTGGGCGCACGACTCCCTCCTTTTCGGAGAAATCGTTCGTCAGACCGAAACCCTCCCGGTGGACTCACTCTCCAAGCAGCAGGTGCCCGTATACATCACTTAGCAGCAGCAGCAGCGGGCAAAGTGTGCCCCTAAATATCAATTTTCGACTCTAGAGGCGTGACCTTTTGCGACCTGCCCCCTTTTGACCTTCGCACCACTCCCGACAAGTCACGCGCGCGGCAGATTGAGACACTGACGGTTTAAAAAAAGGCAATATGACAAGAAACAGAGAGAGAGAAAGGGAGATGCGACCTTGAAACGTTCAGAAGCCACGGACCGGCGGTGAATAAGTGAGTCCTTTACTCGCTCGTGGCGAACATTAAGCCCAACTCAGCCAAACGACGTGGGGGTATATACAGTCAATAAGCCTGCCTGCGAGATAGTCTAAGAACAACAAGCACATAAGGAACGTGAAAACCCGTAGAACGGGCGTCATTTTCTCCCCCTCTTCGCCGTTTAAGCAATATATGCGCAATCCCAGGTTCAAGATCAAGGTCATCACGTAAAACGTGACTGCCCCCCCTCTGTCGATACGCGCACCGTGTCTAATGTGCACCTCCTGTTCTTCGTATACGTGGAAGGGTGGTATCACACATGTCGTATGCAGGAATACGTGGAGGGGGGGTATAACGTTTTGCTTACGCTCGTACATACACAACGACGCTCCCACTGGGTTATATGACCACACTTGCATTTGCCTTCTTAGGTCAACATCCTTCCCCCCCAACGCCCGCCATCTTTCTTTTTACCATTACGTACGTCGTTTACCACGCGACTCTCCTCCACACCGTTGATTTCGATCTCGTATGCTCCGGTCGTTTAGTGATGGTTGGTTTTGTTTCGGGTTGTTTACAGCCTGGGGCAGGCAGCATGCTGTAGTGCAGCCGTTCGATACTGGTTTGTTTCCATGAGGCTTCTGCGAGTGCCTTGCCTGGATCTGTAGCTGTTTAGTGAGGAGGGCGAAAGCCATAGGCGTGCGCACGGAGTGGGGGGCGAGAAGGGGGGCGCAAAGCCAGCCCCATACATTGACATAATAGGTAGGAGGGGGGCGATAGGGGGGGGGGGAGCGCAAAGTCAGTCCCATACATTGACATAATAGGGAGGGGGGGGGTGCACTGAGACGAACCTTTGCCCCCCCCCCTGAAGGGGAACCCTGCGCACGCTTATGGTGAAAGCAAGTACAACCCGTGTACTTAGATTTAGGTGCACGTTAACGAAACCCAGGTGGTCAATATTAATCCGAAGCTCGCCCCCCTACAGTGTGCCTCATAATCATAGCGTGGTTTTTTGGCACGTGAAAGCGCGGCAGTTCTTATTATAGCTGTTCAAGGAGCCTCTTCCGCTGGCACTGCGTCCAGTGGCTAACAACAAGCGGTGGAGTGCCAGGCGCTGTCGTAGCGTGTGGATAGGTAGCCGATATATATGGGACGCTGGTCATTAAGGGTAACTGACTGGATTCCAAGAAAAGGCAAACGCGTGAGGGGGGAGACAGAAAATTAGGTGGGCAGATGAGATTAAGAAGTTTGCAGGTATAACGTGGCAGCAGAAAGCACAGGACCGGGTTGATTGGCGGAACATGGGAGAGACCTTTGCCCTGCAGTGGGCGTAGTCAGGCTGATGATAATGATAGTGATGATGATAATGATGACGATGATGACGATGATGATATATGGGATAAGGGAAGTGCTTCAAGGGCAAGCGGAAAGCTCGGTGGGACGATGAGATCAAGACGTTCGCGCGGATAACGTTTTCCGCAGCGAGCCCAGGATCATGTTATATTAGGAGGAACATGGGAGAGGCCTTTGCCCTGCAGCGGAAGTATAGTCAGGCTGATGATGACATAGATGCGGAAGTGGCCAAAGATGCGCTTGAGATAGAGCCTGCAGTACAATCGCGAAAACTGTGCCGCCGGCGAATACTTTCAGTCCTTCAGTGGCCGAAAAGCACTTCTATCTATCTATCTATCTATCTATCTATCTATCTATCTATCTATCTATCTATCTATCTATCTATCTATCTATCTATCTATCTATCTATCTATCTGTCTGTCTGTCTGTCTGTCTGTCTGTCTGTCTGTCTGTCTGTCTGTCTGTACACCCCCTCCACCTTTTGGAGTTCACAGGGCCATATGTTATCCGGCCTTCAACAGGACGACGGGCGAAAACCCGTCCCGCCTATTCCGGTCACTAAGGGGTCACACGATTTGCTGCTCAACAGTTCCTGAGGCCGACTCGGCGGGCGTCCGTGTGACACCCAGCGTGCGTACCCCCGCACAATACGTAATTGCGCGCGCTCTCCAACAATGGCGCCGTGACACAGCAAGAGGCGTTTGCCCGAACACGTAGTATGCTTTCCCCGCTTTCTTTTCCATTCGTTCTTAAAAGAAAGAAAGAAAAGGAAGACTCAGAAGGCGCTGCGCAGTACGCGCGAAATAAAGAAAACGGGGGGTGACCAAGGCGTCACCGTCAACCTTCTTCGGTCAGCGTGCGCGCAAGCGTGTGACATAACTGCCCAACTGACCCGTACGTGCCGAGAGCGCGTGCAAATTGCCACTCTTCAAGAAACGCAGAAGCCATAGCGTCCGCAGATGCGGACACACCCAGTCCGAGAGATCACCGAGGTGTCTGACTACAGAGAATGCAGCGCGACTACACCTTTCTTTCTTTCTTTCTTTCTTTCTTTCTTTCTTTCTTTCTTTCTTTCTTTCTTTCTTTCTTTCTTTCTTTCTTTCTTTCTTTCTTTCTTTCTTTCTTTCTTTCTGTCATGGTGTGCACAGGAAATGATCACCGCGTGGGGGCGTCTTTCACAGCTGCCTTTTGTTTTCGAAACGCCGCCGCTGTTGGCTCCGTTTCGCAATGGCCCCAAGCGGCAGGCCCTTGTACGCTGGAGAGAAAGACCATCGTGGAACAAGAAAATCGCTATGGAGACTGGTTTATTGCCCGCCAACCGGGATATTGCCAGGCACTTCATCACCGCTACGGGACAGATTGCTCCTACCGAGCGCCGGATGAGAGTTTCGATCTAGCCGCGGAGACTGCGGAATGTGAAGGGTATGCGGCTGTGGCGAAACCTGTTGACGAGGATGAAGTGATATACTAATGCCCGAAGGAGCGTTAGTATACTAAGTAGAGGAATTCTACGAAAGACAGAAGCTTTTAACGCATCTGTTGTACGTTTATGGCGAGGCGAAGAGCGGCCAGGAGTGAACGAAAATTTGAAATCAGGCACTTAACCGTCAACCGAAGATTCTCCACCATGCCGTCCTTGTGCGAAGCTATGCTGATAGCTTACTTGCGTATATATAGGAAGTATAAGAATAACAATGGGGTGTAGCGTATTAGGCGGGAATATCCAGATCATGAATGCTAGTTTACCAGTATCCCTCAAGAGAAAAGTATACAACAGCTGAATCTCATGAGTACTTACGTGCGGGCAGAAGCCTGGAGGCTTACGAAAAGCTTTAGCTTCTATATATCAATAGAATAAGAAAACTCTGTATCAGATAGGTGAATTGATGAATCCCTTCTCTACAAGGCAAGGTTTCTGAAGAAAGCGATAACGAAGAAAGAAAGAGTGATTACAGAAACCTTTTTTTTTATTTTTTATTTATCAGGGAAGGCCGCAGGTCGATGCATCACCACGCTGTCACTTTGCTTATCTGATAAAGCTTTCACTCCTGGGTCAACACTGCTGTACATCATCGCACATGTTGTTGTTGCGCATGTGCGCGGTTTATTCACCCGTATAAAAGTGGCCGGAATAGCTCCAAATAGTTCGGTTGAAAGCGCTCTTTCCTATATCTCCGCTTTGCATTCCTATATTTGTCGAGCTGTACCTTACGATATTCAACCATGAACCAACTCGCTCAAATTCTTGATTGTGCTGCCGCAGACTGGACAGGCGCTGATCCAAACTGTCTATCTTGTCCCATCTGTTCCTGCTGTTTCTTCGCTGTACCATAAAGCTCAAGTTCAAATCAGAAATGACAGCCTACGCCTTCTCCTTTGCATCTCGCCGATTATATATATATATATATATATATATATATATATATATATATATATATATATATATATATATATATATATATATATATATATATATATATGGTCACCGTCTTGCGGGGGGGGGGGGGGGCCTCAAATGGGAAACCTGCCTGTGTCACCGGGATGATGTGGTGGTGGTGATTTATACATCGCAAAAGACACGTAGAAGACACTTTCCGTTTGCATTTCCAGCTGTTTGCCCAACCAACACTCGCAACTGCTCAAGTTCAGCGAGCATACACGAAGAGTCAAGCCCTTAATTCGTGCCTACGCCGCAGAAAGTTCTGTGCTCTTCCTCGGTGTATAGACTCTGACTGCGGCAAAAAAAAGTAAAGATCGACCGCAGCGCTCAAATCCCCTCGTCGCGTCAGCGTTTTTCTTCCAAGGCCCCCTCGGCCCTTGAGACTCACGGAGCGCTGACGCAGTGCAGAACCCAGGCCCGCCTTAAGGCAACCAAATACGTACTCCCCTCGAGCCTCGACTGCTTAATTCTTTCTCTGGAGCCGTCGTTAATCCATCCACTTCGAGAAGCCTAGCTGTTTCAAGATAGCGAAAGCTTTCCGCCAATCTGTTGGACTCTGCAGGCTGTTGATGTTTTCTCGTTCTCCAGACTCCAATTCAACGTGGAGTGATTAAGCAAGTCGGTCGCTGAGGCAATCCCCCGCATTACAGGGTAAACACTGACCCGCTCGGCGGTGGCTTAGTGGCTGTGGTGCTGAGTTACTTGCGCTCGAAGTCGAGGGTTCGGTTCCCGGACGCCACGGCGAGGCTGCGTTTCGATGGGTCGAGAAATGCGAAAGAGCTCCCGCGTGCTTAGATTTGTAGTACGTACACGTTAGAACCAGGCCCGTAACCAGGGGGGGGGGGGGGGGGGGGCTAGGCCCCCCCCCCCCCCGAAATTCGGAATAAGGGGGGGTTTTTCACCGAGAATAAATACTAAAAGTAGGTGGTTTTCAATGTTTTCAACAGGTGCACCCCCCCCCCCCCCCGAAAAAAATTTTCTGGCTACGGGCCTGGTTAGAACTGTACCTATAAAAATAGACAGGGTGCGAGAAGAAAGCTCCTTTTGCAGAAGGCATCGCGACGTGAACTGTGATTAAGCCTGAGAAAATTCGCCACCATAGAAACAAGCAAAAAAAAAATCAACTACTTGGACGAGAAGAGAGAGACAGGCGACACTTTATAGCTAAATAAAGACTTGATAGCTAACACTTTAGCACTTGGTAGCTAAACAAACAATCTGGCAATCAGTGAGCAATGCATTCGTTATGAAGTGGTCTAAATATGAAAGTTTCAATAAACGTTTGGTTGCTAGTTCACCGCTGTGTCGTCTGTCTTTCTGTCCTCGACCAAGTAGTTGGCTGGAACCCCTTCGCTATGTGCAGCCAACGAGCTCAGGCAAGCCCAAATCTAAGAAACAAAAAAAAAAAAGCACGTGCAAGCGTATATGCTTGAGCGAGCGTTTCAAAACGAACAATCTCAAAGTAGTATCACGTAACACATTACACCTTCTCACCAGATCTGTCTTCTTTCTTAGAAAGGAGATTAAGTGCAAAAATATTCCGATAATTTGCGAGATGCCTTTTTTTTTTTAACTACACCGTGGCGCTAAGGGTGAGGGCACAAAACAAAGGTGAAAGGAACATCACGTCAGATCTGGTAAAGACTGTTTGCACTTCGAAAGCTTGGGATCACGCGACCTCAGCCGAAACGTCACGTGTGACGTCATACGTGACGTCATTGCTAAGGTCACGCGATGCTCCCGCATGTTGCGGCAACCGGAAGTTCTTACTTAATATGTACTGATGGGCTTGTTCGCGAACCACGATATTTGATGAAGAAGCTACCAAACGTACACAATCACGCGCACATGAAATGACGCATACAGCGCTTGTGACAGCGTTGGTAATTATGCATGATCAAACAATGGCTGCAGATCCACGAAGTGAATGCGAAGCAGCTGTGCATCGGATCGTGAATCGGGACCTTCTATTTTGTTCTGGTTAACAGCTTTTTATTTTGTTCTTGTCAACCTTTTGTTCTGTAATATGCTTTGATTGATGGGTGGTTAAATGTCGGTGTTTTTACGGCGTCATGGCCTTTTATTTTGTTTGTTTTTTTAAAACCATATGCGCGCTTCGTACGCTCTGTAGACGGTATTGCGCACAGATGTTTCGAACCTGCGCTTCGACTAGGGACTACGGCGAGCCTCGACGACATTGTGCTACCCTCTAAGGTGCTTCCGCCCCCCAAAAAAATTCACTGCTTACGGCAGCCACGTCAGCGTGCGTTAGCCTTTGTATTCCCACGCCGCAGACCAGAAAGGTGGTGCCTCTCATCTCCGTTGAAAAGGTCTATAGTTTCGTGCGTGTCTTTTTTTTTTTTTCGCTTTATCGAGCGGCTGTTCAACAACGGTACCGTTCTTGCTCGTTACCTCCCCCGCGTGATTCACCGTCGAGGTTGGTACACGTTCGCTCTCCGCGATCGGCGATCTCGGTAAGATCGCTGCGCGCCCGCAGTCACGCGCGCGCGCGCCTCTTCAATTTCCCAAACGACCGTGTCTGCGTGTTTTTTCCAATACGATGCCATTTAAAGAGCCGGGCCTCTGCGTTTCTTTTATTCCGAGAACCGTGCGCTAGCAGCAAAAAAGTCAGTCACAGTTGCCGTGGAAAAAGAAAACAATAAACAGAAAAAGAAGCAACAAGGTGGAATGGTGAAAAGAATGAGTAATGAATCTAGAATGAACGATCAAGGCGAAAGAAAAATATTAAAGAAGTAAATGCGGCGAAAAAAAAGAAAGTATGGAAGGACTGGCGATGTCAACGAACTCACAGACAGAATGACGAAACATTTTTTCTCCCCCTCTAAGAGCGATACGACTTCATTGTTTTCTGTCTTTTGTTCATATTTTTCTTCGACGATCTTGACATCCATACCGCGATCCTCACCCCAATTAAAACCACGTTGCTATTAAATTTTTGTTAAGTCCTCTATCCTGACGTACTGATTGTGCTTGTTTGCTTTTTTTTTCACTTCTCAGAATTTTGTTCGACGCTAACTATTCCGTAATCATAACATCCCCTGCGCTTATTATGTTCCTTAAGCGCACTTTGCACGGCGCTTTCTTTACGGCCAATTACTTTCTTTGTATGCGTCTCCTTCCTTCACTCTATACAAGGACGCAAGGAACCCACGACATATTCGTAAATAAAATCAACAAAACTTATCTGGTTCGTATTGCGAGGCCATCCTGAAAACTTGGCACGTCTGTGATGCCTATTTCTGCCACCAGGGTGCGATCCACACATCCGTACATCCGTCCGCCTGTACCGTCAATCAATCTGTCCACCCATCTATCTATCCACGAAATCCCTACACCAAGCTACCGGTGCCTTAATTAGCTATGATCGTTCGTTACACAAAACCTGATACCGCAAAATAACGCGTCAACTAATATACAACACAGGTCATACAGCACGCATACAATGCACCCAATGCATTATGTATATGAGGAAGTCTTCATTGCCGGGAAGATAAGCAATTCCTACGGGCCTGTGTTCCTTGGAAGCGTACAAGGCCGTAAGCGTAGTGCATACATGGATGCGTCTTCTTCGCAGATGGATTCATCTTTATGGCGTGCTGTGGCAGGCACTGTTGCACATGAACATAGGCGTGCGCAGGGTTCCCCTTCAGGGGGGGGGGGGGGGAGGGGGCGAAGGTTTATCGCAGCGCCTCCCTCCCTATTAAGTCAATTCATGGGGCAGACTTTGCCTCCCCCCCCTCTGCCAATTAAGTCAATGTATGTGGCAGACTTTGTGCCCCCCCCCCCCCCCATTCAGGGGACTAGGGGGGCGGGGGGCCGGCCGCCCCCCTCCTGCCCCCCCCTCATGCGCACGCCTATGCCCATGAAGATGGTACAGAAACAATATGAAAAAAGACACACGACAAGTAGCTCGATATTGTTGCCATTAGAAAGTAATTAACAACGCGTGTAGGAAAAGGACATAGGAAAGGGCGAACACAGTGTCCCATTTCCTATTGTTGCGTGTCCCGTTAATACATCTTAATGAATCCATACCACATGGCAAAAGCTTCAACTCTTACAAGCTATTTGCGCGTCCCGCGTGTAGTGTGTCTCCTTTCTCTTCCTGCTTAACTTCACTCGTAACAGTGAATGCGTGCGCTGTGTAAGCAAAGCACAAAGGGCGTGCAAGTGGCGTCCGTGTGTTTTTAGCGCTCAACTCGTAGCACAGTATGTCGTGCCAACAAGACCACGCGTTTCTACCGCTCTCGAGGGCAAAGAACAACACAAAGGCGAAGCTATACATCGACTGCAGGTCGTCTATTTCAAGTACTGCGCCTCACTTTCATTCCAAAGATGGACCGCTTCGTTTTCCTAGATGGACTTCCCGAGGACCGGACGTGACCATCTTCTTTTGGGAGCCGTATACAACAAACGAAGGCGCGGGTTAGACGGCAAAACGCACGTTTCTTTGATACGCCTCGAAACCCAAACTATACAACCGATCACAGCTGTACTCTGGAAAGGACTTCCCTGTTGCGTTCTGAACCCCGGATCATTGTTCTACAGAGCCGTTCAGAGGTCTGCAGACACGGGCGAGATTGCACGAACAGCAAAACAAGCGAAGAAGAGTACAAAGCAAAAATAAGGTACGAGTAAACGCCGACTGTTACACTGTTACATTGCGCTGTTACTACTTCATACTGCAAAACCAACTAGCCCAAAGCTTCACTTTACTTTGTTACACTGGGTTTTGGAAAAGTTCAGCGGCCGCAACGTTTGCTTGTGACCACTCGCAGCAGGGTTGTAAAGACGAGATTGAGAAGTCCGCCACGGTGGATCAGTGGCTACGGTGCTCGGTTGCTGGCCCGAAGGTCACGGGTTCGATTCCGGCTGTGGCGGTCGCATTTCGACGGAGGCGAAACGGTAGAGGCCCGCGTACTGTGCGATGTCAGTGCACGTTAAAGAACACCAGATGGTCGAAATTTCCGGAGCCCTCCACTACGGCGTCTCTCATAATCATATCGTGGTTTTGGGACGTAAAACCCCAGATATTATTATTAATATGAGATTGAGAAAGAGGCATTCGATAGTTACTGGCAGCAATGCGTGCGGGCGAGCCAACGCTTTGGGCAGTTATTCATACTCTTCTTAGGGTCGACAGCCTTAGATAACTCATCGAACGCGCAAATTTACCGTCGGCGACGACCATCGAGCCGCGGCGTAAGGCGTCAACCATGGCCTCCGAGATTATCCGGTGGCGCGCCGTTCTCGGAAGCCATGCGTCAACGCGAGTGATGCGAGAAATCGTCACACGATGGCGCCACCGATCGCGAAAATTTGTGACGTCATCATGAACTTCACTATGACGTTGTATAACGGGACGTCGCATGATGAAGCCGCCACGTGGCATCCTGTATTGGTTAAAAGTGGGCCCATCACGGAGGCAGTGCAAACCCAGGTAAGGTGCAGAAAGGCTCGCAGTGACTCCCATCTTGGAGGCTGTGCAAAACTACATTTGGTGCAGAAAGCTTTTGAAGAGAGGCCAGAGGGATCGACACATCGACTCAGAAGAAGTAGATGACTTTCGCTTTTAAGTCGTCTTAGGCGAATGAATAAGAAACCATGTGTGTGTGTTTTTTTTTTGCTTTTTTTTTTTTCCTGCTTTACATCGTCGTTTTCTGGCATTGAGCGCAGGCTTTCCGAAGCCATTTTCAAATTGCGATCACAACAGTGCGTTCCGCAGTTTTGAGGGGGGAAAAAAGAATAAATGACCCGTTATGTTCGTCACTCGAGCGATGGATAACCGAGCTTCGAGTTTGATGGAATCTCGTCTCGGCAATGATGAAGAGCGCACTTCTTACGCGCCGCTTCTTCTTCAGTGTTGTGCAAGAAGAAGACATCGATCGTCAAAGTGGTTCTGCGCGGCTTTCTGCGCGTCTCAAGTTCTTTTCTTTTTCGTTTTTTTTTTTTTATTTTGACATTTGACTGATGTGGTTTCTGCTTCGTGGAAGAAGATGGGACGCCGGCGATGACTTTTCCATAGATGTATATATGTATTATAAAAGGTCCACAGCATGTGCAGCCACCGTGAAACGACAGGGACGACCGCTTGAAGAAATCGAGCGGAAAGGAATAAAGCACTTGGCACGACATTAAAGGGAGTGCAGTACAGGGTTACGAAATCTATAGAATCGCGACATTTCGAACAAAAAAGAAAAAAAACTTTCGTTCCAATGGTTGAATGCCGAATTCACGAAGTATGAAAGCAGCGCAGCAAATAAGTACATATATTGCAAAAGGGA
The DNA here is from genome assembly GCA_030522465.1 of Rhipicephalus appendiculatus. Taxonomy (NCBI): domain Eukaryota; kingdom Metazoa; phylum Arthropoda; class Arachnida; order Ixodida; family Ixodidae; genus Rhipicephalus; species Rhipicephalus appendiculatus. The sequence goes on from JALIZH010020166.1 coordinate 127,816, forward strand.
AATAGCTTTCTTTAAACTATAGGCTGAACTTATATGCCAACCATTCATATCTGTGAACCGGTAGAGTCAAGTTCACTTCGGCCAGAGTCGTCGAGGCGTTTCGCAAAAGTAGTTCGATCGCCTATTGATTTTTTCTCAAACGTAAATTTCTCGTATTGGACAGTGCAGTGGTTCTTTCCGCTTTTGTTTTATTTTAGTTAACGTAGAACTACTTCCTCAGGCACCTGAGGAGGCCTCATGGGAATGGGAGTTAAAAGCGCCTTTTTTTATATATATATAAATGTATATATGTATATATATAAATGTATATATATATATATATATATATATATATATATATATATATATATATATATATATATATAGCCTTATAATTAGAGGTGTCACAGGAAGACTTCGTGCAAACGAAGTCTTCTTGAAGTTCCAACTCTTATACTTAGGTGTGTGTGTGTGTGTGTGTGTGTGTGTGTGTGTGTGTGTGTGTGTGTGTGTGTGTGTGTGTGTGTGTGTGTGTGTGTGTGTGTGTGTGTGTGTGTGTGTGTGTGTGTGTGTGTGTGTGTGTGTGTGTGTGTGTGTGTGTGTGTGCGTGTGTGTGCGCGTGTGCGTGTGCGTGTGCGTGTGCGTGCGTGCGCGTGCGCGCGCGTGTGTGTGTGTGTGTGTGTGGGGGGGGGGGGGGGGGGTCACACGCCATTCTTCAGCATTTCCTATTGCGTGCCTACTTATATAGGACACTGACGACTCGACTCCACTTAGAGACGACCAGATGGTCTTTCCTGCTCTTGCTTATTTAGCCCACAACTCGGTTCACGGCTTCTCAAAAAACGATTCGTCTTACGCGAATGGCGTGTCTTGTGCCCACCGGCACTACAACACTGCCCTCCGCTCGTTGGTGGGCCTTCTTTCTTTTCGAAGTACAAAGTCCGAGTGTCCAAGTCGGTTCGATACTTTCACCGACTCCAGTCGCGAGGGTGGCCTGCGGGCCGAGGGGCACAATGGGATCGATTCAACAAGCTTCGAGCGTTCTTCGCAACTTTGAGACGCGAAGCGCGTATCGCCGAGAGGATCGGCACACTTACTTCCGCCTGCTGTCAACACTCGGCGCTGTTTTTTTTTTTTTTTTCGCGTCGACACGTGCGCCTTTTGAAGAAAGACTCGACGACTGTTCCTTCGATCGCGAGCGCCTGAAAGCGATCCCATTATGGCGTTGTTGAAACTCTGCGATCACGATGACTCGCGCCTCTCGGGCATAGTAGTTCAAAACATCATTGAACTAAGCCAGTTGGTTCAACGCCTCCGGTTGGTTCATAGCTAATACTGGAACGGTGATGTCCTTGAATGTCCTCCATTTGTCTGTCTCTCTCTCTTTCTTTCAGTTCCGCTGCTAGAGTTACTATTATAGTACTTCCTTTTTCAGCGCTTAAACGTCCGTCCAGGCAACAGCTAAAAACGACTGCTGAGGTGCACGCTAAAACGACTCTTTATAAACTGCCCGGCTAAAGCGTCCACAGGAGCGACAGCGAGCGTTTCGATTGATTGATTGATTGATTGATTGATTGATTGATTGATTGATTGATTGATTGATTGATTGATTGATTGATTGATTGATTGATTGATTGATTGATTGATTGATTGATTGATTGATTGAAAGCACGATATTTTGCCTATAGTCGCTCTATTCTGCATATGCTTTCAGATGCCTTATTTTACTCCATCCTCTATGTTATGTTCTCTCCCGAAGTTTCTGTCCCCTCTGACCACGACTCGCACACTGCCTGACCGTATTTCAAGTGTCAACAGCTAAAGGCACGAACGCACACTTCCCGGTGGTAATCTTTCTTAATCTTTTGTCCTATAGTTCACCGCTATTAGATCCATGTGACGGAGGCGGTAGCGCATAGGTCGGCAAAAAAAAAAAAAAAACAAGATTGAAGCTCACTCAGACTCACTCAAGAAATATTTTGCGCTTAGGGCTCACTCTAAGACTCACCAATATTTTCCTCAACCGGACTCACTCGGACTCAAGCTCACCAAAATATTACTCGCCCGAACTCACTCCGACTCAGACTCACAGCCGGACCTGAGTCTGGGTGAGTCTGAGTGAGTCAGCTCACGAGTGAGTTTGTCGACCTACGGGTAGTAGTGTATAGAGCGCCGGTTTAATGGTGACTTTCCGGTGTTCCTTAAATCGTGCGCTGCGATCCCCTTACGCTAGAATTCCTCGAGTATTGCTGCGATTCACCTCCACTCGAAACGCGCCCGCGGGAATCGAACCCTGAACTTCGTGCTTAGCAGGCAGGAAGGCACGGCTACACTAAACCGACGCGACTGGTGGGCGATACCGTGATATTTACTAAGGAAAACTACTTTAGGGACGTCGGGCGCTGTGACCTTCGTGGAAGTGTCGATATTCACCCATTGTAAGAGACATGCTCAGTAATCATGATTTTTTTTTTCTTAGCATTATCCTCGTACCCTCAAAAGCGACTTCGAGAACGACCTCGCTACAGAGCTATAATATTCAGCATCCTGTAGCGCTGTAATGCGAGTATATGCAAATGATATTACCAGTGGCGTAAATTCCATAAAGACCACAAGGGGGGGGACACACATCTTGCAATGGCGGCCATTTTGTTTTTACATATGTGCTTTATTTTTAATCATATAGAATTAAAATTATGCATTCACATATAGTAATAATAATAATAATAATAATAATAATAATAATAATAATAATAATAATAATAATAATTAAACAAACATCAGCATCGGCGCTTGGTCAGAAAAAATAGCACTGAGTATCCAATAGTAAGCGACATCGCATGGCGAAGTTAATTTCTAATAGCAACTCTAGGCAGGCACTAGCATTTTTGCAGCTGCGTCATTCGGGTTAAATTATGCAATAAAAATTGTACCCCTTTTTGTGCATAAAGGTATTCCCCATCCTGTGTACCGGCTATAGAAGTATACTGAGTTTCTGTTCAGTGAAAGTGCTTCAGATTTCAGAGTTGGTTTTACGGAGAGTGCGTTGTCCTTGACTCTCAAGAAATTCAAATGTGACATTTGGAAGATAAATCTCGAGGGAGGGGGGGGGGGGGGACACTTGCATGGTGTGTCTGCCCCAGCCAACGAGGACTCGGAAATATAAAAGGATAAAGCCTGACAAACGAAGCAACATTTACTAAAAAGCACAGGCATTGCAGGCAAGTTCACATGCTACCAATCAATTCCCACAGTAGCAGAACGATCGCAGCGCCAAAGTCTCCCGGCAGGGATTTCTCTGTGAAACATGGTACGGCTGGGAGCGTGTGGTCGACCCCGAAACGCAGGCTATTAAGGGCGGGCAGAAAGCGACACGTGGCAGGCAATATATAAGCATTGTAAGGCACTTTCGTTCTTTCAGTTCATGCTTATAACCCGTATCGTTCCCAGCGTGTACAGTGCGGGCCACTTATAACCGGACTTCTTCTTTCTCCCGCCATTACGACGCCGAAAATTTCGTAAGCAACGACCCGTCTCATGAATCCCTCCAGATTCTCCACTTATGCGCGAGGCATCTGCAGCGGCGCTACACTTCTTAAAGTCATTTTCTACGCACCCCCCCTCACCCCCCATCCCCCCCACTCCAGTAAAGGAAAAGAACGTTTGCGCAGTACATTCGTGTGAACTCCAGAAAACAAAAAAAATAAATAAACAGCGTACCTGCTCAGCAGTCGGACACGCTTCGAGTCTTCAAACTCTTCATTTCTTTCATTCTCTCTCTCTTTCTCATCTCAATCCTCTTTCCTCAAAAAAAAAATAAATAAGAACACACTGAGTTGTGAGCAGAGTACGCGCATTATACGTTGAATTACACGCCTACTCCACGAAGAGCACCGCATTAGTTGCTCCGCCTGCCGAAAGAGGTCGCTCCAATAAAAAACTACGCGCCGGCGCTCGGCAAGGATACTCGTTTCGGGTCAAAGAATGCACAACGCTGCTCATACGCTGCGCGCGAGACACGATGCTCGGGGTAGCTTTTATATAGTACGCACACTCGCTACACATCCAGTATATAGCACAGAGATTTGCCGGCGCTTTCGTGAACAGCCAACGCCGAAAGAATGCGAAGAGCCCAGCGTCGTCGCGCGTTGCGCACATCGTCCACATCGTAGACTCCGCGATGAACAGCCGGCTCGCGTATAGTATACAAGACGTACAACACTACGCAGTACACATGGAGTAATAGTGTGAGAGGTATTTTTCGTGATACGTAGCTCACGCACGCGCGTGCTTCTTTCTTTTTTTTCCCACAAGCGGCGCATCAAAGTTGATGCGCGTCTATTCGCATTCCAACGACTTGTACGTGGACCTACATTATGTTCGCCTTCGTATATATACTTCTCTGTTTTTGTACTTCCTTTTTTCTTTTCGTAAGGCCTGCTGCGCTACAGCTTATGAGCCCGGCCAGGATCATTACGGGAGGAGGAATCATGCGAGCTATATATTCACCGTGCGCATCACGATGAGGCATGCCAACTTCTGCAGCACCTCCATCGCAGCCCCTCACCCACTTCACCAGAGCTTCCTCCAGTTTTCCTCACTATACGTTTTATTGCGATTATACATCGTCCTGTTTGCTCGTCGTTCGTGAAATCATGGACCTGGGGGTAATCTGTCTCTCCTTCCTCTCTTTCCCTTCTCACTCTCTCTCTCTCTCTTTAATATCACGAGGCACGTGCGAGTTCCATTCTGAGGAATGTTCCCTCCCACATGCCCCGCGGGCTCCCTATGGTAATATAATGCCTTTTGTATTATAGCGCATCGCTTTTGTCTTGTACGCGCGCGCCACTACAGCCGCGTACGCTTTCGCTCGTAATAACGAGAGCCCGTATATATCTGCAATGGAGGAATGAGTTTGAGCCACACGCATTCTCTGGGACGCCCAAGATGCCACAGTCATCTGGGAAACTTACTAGGCCTAAATACCGGCCTTCTCTTCGCCTATGCGGTATATACAAGTCCTCGCAATGCCGTTTTACGAAGCAGAGTCCTTCTTTTGGTCTTTTTTTGCCCCCTCAATTGTATAGGGCATTTCAAGAGTGCGCGCTTTCTTTTTACTTTTTTTTTTTTTTAACGTTGTTGGACGCCACACTGAGCGCGGAATTGCAGTCGACATTGCGCACACGCAATGCGTCTTGCGCGTTAGCACCATGGGCGTCGGCAGGGGGCTGCAAAAGGGGCACTTGCCCCCCCCCCCTCAAGCCTCACCAGCACTTGCCCTCACCAGTGCTCTCCCCCTCCCCCAGCCGCGATGCAACACTGGTTTGCACCCCCCCCCAAGAGAAAATCCTGCCGACGACCATGGTTATAGCACGCAACTATTTCGGCTGGGTACACAGCCGTTCCGCTTTCTGAACCCGTCTCGGCATATCTCTGATTCTTCGGTGCGGGATGCGTTCCCCGCGATCGCTACCAATAATGCGCTAGCCAAGTACTTACACGAATGCGTTCCCCAAGAATTTTAGAGCGCCGTCTCTTAGGCACTACCGTCCGCCGAGAGTTGCACGGTATGCGAGTGAATGTTCGTGCGAAAGAGAAGCTACTGTCTGCAGAGCTTCCTTCGTCAAAGTATTAACATTCTGCCGATACTTCTGCGGAACAGTTCTGACGAACATGGATGACTTCTGAGACGTGCAGTTCGCTGGAGTGTCGTTGTTCTATCGCATGCTTTTGCTCTAGATATAGGCAGCCGTTTTTTCCCACGTCTGACTTGCTATCTATGTGTTGCGCCCTATCGTAGATACTGTTGGCAAATATTTCATCTCTCCCATCAGAACGTCGCGGCATTTACGCTGGAGTATACGGCACACTGCTCCGCATAAGTACATGGGTATAGTACGGCCCACTGTTAAAGGGAACACTCGGATAAAAATCTGTTTTTCTAATAAAGAGTCTCTCTCTCTCTCTCGGATGAGCACGTTTCGTATTGTTGGCCCTCAAACTGCAAGCGGATGCGGAAACATTGTTCGTACACGACACTAGCCTGTCGAAAAATCCCAACTGTCAACCACCAGAACACTTACGAAAATCTAAGGCCACTGTGCTTTAGCGAGAGAGCCAAGTGCGAACATTCCCCGCACACAAGTGTTCCCTTTAACAGTGGCCCCGTCTGTACATGCAAGGGAAAATATGAATGGAAAACCAAAGCCCGATCAAGAATTACAGTATAAACTATTCACAGAAAAATTAATGAGTGCGCGTTTTCCCCTCCCTTCGGGGAAAAAAAACAATTTCGCTAAATTTTGAGTCAGTCGTCGGATGGTTCCCTCTTTTCTTTTTTTTTTTCTTTCTTTTAATAGCACGAGCACCACGTGACACTCTTGTTTCTCTTCCAAGCACTTCCGGTCAAACGCTTACTTCCGGTTTACCGAACAATCATAAATATTCGCCTAAAACTGCAAATGTATGATTCTCGTTCAAGTTAAGGGTTATGTTGGATACCTGTCTCTCATAATCATATGGTGGTTTTGGGACGTTAAACCCCAACAATTATTATCAATCTCGTGGCGGTTAAGCTGCGATCGATGTGATTGCGACGCCGATGGATCGTTTTATGCATCTGTGCGAGCACAGCGAAGGAACATGCATACGATGTACTTATAACACCTTACGCGGCGCCACAACTTCGCTTCCCATTCCAACTTCGTGAGACGCGATGCTATCTATACGATGAAACAAATATCTCGTACCACTGCTACATGCATAGGCGTGCGCACAGGGGGGGGAGGGGGGGGCGCAAAGCCAGCCCCATACATTGACATAATAGGGGGGGGAAGGCTACGCGACGAACCTTCGCCCCCCCCCCAAGCGGAACCCCGCTTATGGTTGCATGTGTAGCACCCGGAGCAATGGACGTAGGAATAAATTCGCCGGATTCCTTATGCATTCACCATATAGAACGACTCGAAGGCAAAAGCCGTGTTCTCTTTCTTCTCAGACAATGCATTGACCCTCCCCTGCCCCCCTTCCTAAAGTTTTTGTACCTAACTTGGTTTGGCGGTGCCTCTAGGATAGGGTGCATTGCAAGAAGCTTTCTGCACCTCACCTCATTTTGCATGGCCTCCGTGATCGACTCACCTTTCCCGATGTCATATGATGACGTCATTATGTGAAGTCACATTACGTGACGACGTCACAAAATTTTGC
>JALIZH010020166.1:137500-175000 GCA_030522465.1 Rhipicephalus appendiculatus
CGCGCGCGTGCGACCTTGGTGCCCGTGCGAAAGCGACACGACGCTTGCGTCACGCGAGAACACGCTGCTCTGATACAGAGGACGGTGTTTCCCGGCGTATACAGGAAAAGAAGGCTCGGCGGCCAGAACAATGAGGTGTACAGCGAGAAACGTGGCACTCACCGCAACCGTACGGCGCTCTAGAGAAAGTTCATTGGTGAATCCTGTTGAGATTTTGGCGTATCTAGCACGCTCTACTTCCGAAGGGAGTGATGAGCTCAGTGCACCTCCCACTAGAGCGATGGAGAGAAGGGGTGTGGAAATGGAAGGACAGACAGGCAGGTGGACTAGGCGTCCAGCAGTCAGCTACCCTACACGTGTGGAGCAGAGTGGGGGGAGGGGAGCTCGAAACAAAAGAAAAACGGATATATATATATATATATATATATATATATATATATATATATATATATATATATATATATATATATATATATATATATATATATATATATAGAGAGAGAGAGAGAGAGAGAGAGAGAGCGGGTATAGCTAGGTCAAGCATGAAGTCTGACGCCAAGTCCCAGCAAGAGAGCTCATGCATGGCTTTTAGGCTCACGAGCTGTGAGGACAGGCTACAAAAATATTTTCCTCGACCCGGAAGACCAGAGGGAGGCGTTGCTGACGTCACTAAACCCCGAGGACCAGCTCCGGCTGGTGGACAGAGCTCGGGGGTCTACTGAAAGCCATGGCTACCAGGAGTAAGGAAGTCACCCACCTCTGGACGAAGAGAACGTGCTCTTTATTGTAGAATTGAGTTTAATTATCTCCCACTCTTTGTGAGAGACCAACTGCCAAGTACAAAACTCATAGCACACAGGAGAGCCTGGCGTCAGCCGTATAAAAGCTATGAATGTTGCTGGATATGATCTGTATATACTTTCCTTGCACTTGCGCTTAGCACGCACGGGCGAATGAACCATTTCAAAACGACAGTTGCGTGAACTAGCGCACGATACACACAATGCATACCTGCGTCAAGCAGGCTACATTTTGCAAGCATCGTAGTCATACTGTGTCTAAGGCTAGTTACAAATACCAATCGTCGTCCTGGATGAACAGGCAGCGCATCTCTATTAGCCCAGTCCACCTTGAAGGTCTGAGAGCGAGAGCTTGCAATGTAAGATATTCTACGCCGACATTTTGCACAGTTACCAGAATGAACTTGAGGCATGTGCCAACGTATTGCCAATGTCGTATTAACGCGAATCCAATATCGCGCAATTGTAAACTAACCTTAGGTCTATATACATTGGTTACCCGTGCTGTGCTTCCTGTGAAATGGCTTCAGAAAACTTACAAGCGTCTTTTCCGCCGAAGTTTGTTCTTTCTCTCTCTACGAGAGGTCACTCAAGTGCAACGTACTTTCGTGGCTTCGGTGCATGAGCTGATCAACCACCGTCGCGCAATAAAATTTCGAACGGACACGCATGGCGCAGCGGGATCGCATAGTGTTGAGAACTCGCTGTGACGAGGCTCGTCCAATTAACGACAGGAGCTGCAGGCGAAGTCATTCGTGCATGTTAATCAGGTTGCACAGTTGCCCAAGGTTGGCGCCACAGCGGATTTCTCTGGAATTGGTTTCGACGACTTAAGTAACTTTGACTGTCTTAGCACGCAGCTAGGTATGATTGCGCAAGTAATACACACCCTTTTTTTTTCATCGCAACGCTATCTATCTATCTATCTATCTATCTATCTATCTATCTATCTATCTATCTATCTATCTATCTATCTATCTATCTATCTATCTATCTATCTGTCTATCTATCTATCTATCTGTCTGTCTATCTGTCTGTCTGTCTGTCTGTCTGTCTGTCTGTCTGTCTGTCTGTCTGTCTAATCTGAATTCACCCGTTAACCATCTGACTATTTCCGACCCTTCTTTTCCGAACCCAGTCTAGCTTCAGTGCAAGTGGCGCTAGAGAGAGAGAGATAGAAAGGTTAAGTGAAAGGCAGGGAGGTTAACCAGACGTTGCAGATACACTCTTAAATCATGTCCTGCTTAAAGTGGTTGATATAGCCAGGAAACTAGACCATTTTCGTCTAGTTTCCTGGTTATAGCCAGCACTTTACCCGGGATTTGATTAAGAGTGTATAGTAAGCGTCCTACATTACTGCTAGCCTACCCCTATCCCTCTGTAGCTGACAGCCGCACAAGTGTCACAGGCTCCACCATACAAAGTTACTGAGCTCGCCCCGTTCTTCCGCTTTGCGTACCCGTGTAATAAGATGGAAACAGCCAATTACTATCACAAGACTTGCCACCCACCGGTGCGAGACCGCGTCACTTTACCTCGCGCCGTTAACATATATCTTTCAATTTCGAAGCTTGTTAGCGATCCCCCGCGCGCTCAACTTGGTGTCGCCGCGCAGTATGCGTACGCATGCGCGCGGACCCAAATGAGCGTCGCAGCGTATAAAGGCGCGTCGTATGCAGCGGGACGGCGTTCACCCACGCGTCACCTCTTTCGCGCAAGGTCGACGTAGACCTCCTCCGCGCCGCACCTGTGTGCACGGCTAAGTAGCGTTGCAACACGCACACACACAAGCACACAAGAATGCACTGACTCGCTAACCCATAGACGGAAGCGCACATGCGCGCGCATAGAATGTCACATAGTAAAACTTACGCTGAAGAATACATTCTCTCGGTCACGTAAACCATTCGCTCACGCGTAAACACGGAGTCGCTCCATCGCTCGCTCGCTGCTCACCACTCGCTCGCTCGCTCGCTCGCTCGCTCACTCACTCACTCACTCACTCACTCACTCACTCACTCACTCACTCACTCACTCACTCACTCACTCACTCACTCACTCACTCACTCACTCACTCACTCACTCACTCACTCACTCACTCATCCATACAGAGACACATACACTCACACGCACGCTCTCAGTCACCCGAAGATATGCGCTCACGCATAAACACACATTCATTCACTCACCCTTATACAAAAATACATTCATACACATTCACTCACTTGTTCAAATGCACGCAATTTTTAGTCGCGAACTGTATATGTACTTACGTACAAGCGCACACACATACTTAAACACAACGCCAAATAACACATTGATGTACTTACTCACAACACAAATACATAGACACAAACACTCACGCCTGTTCTCAGCCATGCAGCCACATGCACTCACACACACTACTCACTCATACCACAAATACATAGACACAAACACTCACGCCTGTTCTCAGCCATGCAGCCACATGCACTCACACACACTACTCACTCATACCACAAATACATAGACACAAACACTCACGCCTGTTCTCAGCCATGCAGCCACATGCACTCACACACACTACTCACTCATAACACAAATACATAGAGACAAACACTCACGCCTGTTCTCAGCCATGCAACCACATGCACTCACACACACTAAATGACGGCACGTACTGCGTTGGAACGCACACTCGCTTACGCATGTGGCTGTGCGCCGCAATGAATCGAGAGACACTCACTTTCTTCATTCTTTGCTTGACTCTGCTTTCGCTTCGCCTTCGACGAGGTTATACCTCGAAATTCGTAGGCGGGGCCGCTAGTGCGCGCGCGCGTTTTCTCCGTGCGTATGTGGGCACAGCGAAAGGCTGGCTCCCCTCTGTGAACCGCGACGGAAAAGGAAAAAGGTACTACGTACCTGCTCGGGCGGTGTGTCGCGTACACGGCGAGACCATATAACGACATTCGCGCGCCACTTCGCGTACATATGTATTTGCGAGGGAGTGTCGCTATAGGCCGCCGCCGCAGCAAGAACGGTGCGATTCTTGCGTTGCTCGACGTTGAAGGAGAGAGACCGCGAAACGAACGCCGCACTTTGTCACTATACATTGAATTCTGGGGTCTAGGTACCCGAGAGCGGATAATAACCTTGCTAAACGCTAGGAAGCTAATCGGGTGAAGCTGCACACAGGGGTATTTCAGAACCCGCAACTGCTGAGCAAATGGCGACCCGAGGTATATTGTGGGCTAAGGGAGCGTAGCCAAAGCGGGGTGGAGGGTGGGTTCAATTCCCCCCCCCCCCCCCCCGAAATTTTTCAATTTCGCTTGCGTATATATACACGCAAATATACAAACGCACACTCGTACATACATAAAGTATGGTTGAAACCCCCGAAAAAAATTTCTGGCTACGCCCCTGCTAAGGGCCTCTGGTGAGCTGAAGCCCTCAGATATGACACGGAGTCAGGAGCAAGGGAGAGAGATCTTTACGGTTGCCCGATCCTGCCTCAATAGCCAGCTGTCCTGCCGGAACCGTGCGAGCTCCCCGAGCGTGGGCGCGCCCCCCAGCAACTCGTCCTCTCCGTCCATGCGGACTATAGTGCCCCCCACAATATATATAGCCCTCGGTGTAGGCGCTGCGATGGCACAGCTGCCTTAGTTCATATGGTTTGGACCTCTCCCAGCTTCGATGATCCAGGTTGATGTAGCGAATCCAGGAAGTCCTGGCTACTCAACCAGGAAGATACTGTTCAACGACAAGTCATCGGTATCGCCCTGACCACCGTCATGGCTCCCTAGGAGGGACCCAGGCTAAACGCTCTGCACAGTTATCTGTTAAACGGGTGTAAATAGCCGCTTCTCTCTCTCTCTATCTCCTTCTCTCCCTACTTTTGCATGGTTGTACAGTATGCACTTCAGGGAAAGCCTAACCAACAAACTATAGACAGCACTTCCAAAACGCTATACGTGGTTATGAGGATACAGTAGCTAGCAAAGCGTGCTTGCATGGGAAGGCCGCTCCACAGTATTCGCTGCGTTTTCCCGCATATTCTAGCGTACAGTACACCGCGAAGCGGAAAGTAAACTTGCCTCCGCGTTACCCACCCGAGAGCTTTCTCTAGTTTTCCTCCCTATGTGCATACTGCTGAGTTAATGACACATGCGAAGCTTTCAAGCTTTTTAGGCCACCTGACTGTAAAAAAACCTTGCGAGACGCGCAGTACTGCTAGAAAGGTAGCGAGGGCTGTGCGTCGACTTGTCGCCGAGTGAACGAACTTTCAAAAAGTGAAGTCGAGGCGTCCTCGTTAGGCACTGCCAAGGACGAGTCGCTTGCATGCATAAACGATGCGCGAAGGAAGTGGCGGGAAAGGAATACGCGGTGTCCCGGTAGCTACATATAATAAATACATGCCGCGCGAGCGAGTCCCTTGCTGAGTGTATTCACCGAGATCTCGTGGGTTTGGTTCAAGCAGCCAGAGAAGGTGTTCTCTGTTTTTTGGTATCTGTAGGAAGTAAGCTGGGATTTCAGAGGCAGTTTTTGGGTCAGCATAAAATGTTTCCGAGCTATACTACAGGGAAAAGAATTGTAACGATGTAAAGTAGAACATACGAAATGTCATACAAAACTGTAATCAATATTACGTGTCTACTATAGAACACGATTTAAATTTCAAAAAAGTAAAGAAATACATGCGTGATTTGTGTACATCTATCGTTTTGGTTGCATAGTGCTGGCATTGACTAAGTTGACTAGCACAGGCTAATTTTTATTAATGTTGGCTATGACACCTTACAACAATGTAATAGAAAAGTACATGTGCAAGGCTACGGCTATGCCTCTCTCCGTTAGCACTTTCGCACTCTACGCCGTAGGAAATTTCACCAAAAATTTGTTGGCGGTTGATATAGTAGATTTGCTCCCTTTAGTAGGCTTCCGAGGTAGTGGAAGCTCAGTTCGCTAGAGATATGAAACACCACGCACTTATTGGTTTCGTGGTGGCGGTAGTGGTGTTGGTGTTGTGGCTTTCGTGGCAGTAGTGGTTGCGTTGCGTTGCGTTGCGTTGGTTGTGTTGTGTTGTGTTGTGTTGTGTTGTGTTGTGTTGTGTTGTGTTGTGTTGTGTTGTGCGGTGCGGTGCGGTGCGGTGCGGTGCGGTGCGGTGCGGTGCGGTGCGGTGTGGTGCGGTGCGGTGTGGTGCGGTGTTGTGCGGTGTTGTGCGGTGCTACGGGCGGGGCTAGCCTGGCAGACCTCGCCTGGCATTCTCCCACCTGTGTGTCCACTCATTTCCAAGCCGCATATTTCACCATGTGTCACTTAATCCAGTCGCTCGCTGATATGTAGGAGGAAGGCGACCCACTTCATTGCGCGCTATCCGCGGTCTTTCTGGGATCGGGGTCTGGAATAACCTAAAGATTGTATTCCATTGTACATTACCTGATCGCTCATAGTCCGTAGACCGAGCAGTTGCTGTCGCAGCGACAGACCAGTTGTCGACGGTGGATGATCAACGAATGCATTCGAGCAAAAGCCATTCGTATATCATGCTGATCCAGAATGTCACATCTGCAGATGATGGATGAAAGCCTTTATATTTACGAAACGGATGACGTAAAGCTACAACCGGGATGGTGTGGAGCTGAAATCTCTGTGGCAGCATACGTAGAGTATACAACTTTGACCGAAAAGACGACTTTCTCCAGCCTGCAGCGGGACTAACAATTCTACAGGGGGATCCCTCCTCATCTTCGAAGACGAAGACGAAGAGACATGCCGTCTTGTCTTCGTCTTCGAAGAAGACAAAGACAAAACGGCACTAATTGAAACAAAGGCTCCAGGTCGAGGGATTCCTGTGTTCCGAATCTTTACCTTGCCGCAAACCTTTCATCAACACATAGTTACAACATAATGAAGCCTATAAAAAAGCCTCTAGGAAAGCATTGGAAAAATATCTTCTCTTCAAATAGATTGTGTAAGTCATAAATAAAATTGAAGTGGAAGGAAAAGACAGCTTGACGCACGTGTGACACGGAAGTGCGATTGCTCTTCCATTGCTCCGCATCGACCAGCAGACCACTTTCTCTGGCATTTACGTGCGCGCACTACATCTTGCCTTGGTAACATTAGCCAGCTGGCCTTGGAGGTGGTTAATGGAACATCCTCTCAGCCGCAGGCGTCCCTCTCGCCAGTGCTTCATAAACAGGCAACTTGCCAAATAAGCCCTCAGGTGCTGCCTCGTGGCATCGAGGCAGCCGAAGTCTAGACTTTCGCTATGCAACGAAAGAGAAGAATCGGCAATCGCTTCATTAGGGACAGTTGGTTAAACTTGAAGGCGCTGGCGTAACAAGGGTGGAAGGGGGAGTTGGGGGGTTTCAAACCCCCCCGAATTTTTTTTTTCAATTTTGCATGTATATATATATACGCGCACACATACAACCGTAGACACGAACATGCATATAGAAGGGTTGGACACCCCCGCCTTTCCACCGAAAAAAACTTCCTGGCTACGCCACTGCTTGAAGGTATATATCTTCGTGGTTAATTGCCTATGTTCTCGAGCTCGGTGAGTCACTCTGCTTCGATACACCTTCACGAACAAGCTCCTGTCAGCGACAGAATTAACCGCTGTCTCTCGTTGATGCAGCTTTTCTCCATAGCCAAGTTAAGATGGTGAAGGGACCGTAACGGCACGCGCTTCTCAACAGTTGACGCTCTTCTTTTGCCCAAGGCGTCCTGGTTAAAAAAAAACAAAAAAAAACGATTAGTTAAATCGAGACCAGTTAATCTTCCCTAAGGCGTCCCTGTGCGAACATGTATGTACAGGTTTGTAACACCGCTCCTATCCCCATCAGAAACAGGTGCCCACTTCGCGCCGACGAAGTACACCTGTGCCATTGTTGTTTCTTTTGTCCTTGCTTTCTTGTTTCATGTCTTCGTTTAAATTACTGGTTCTCGTCTGTTGCAAGCCCTTATTACCCTCGCTCGTAGGCTGTTGTACACGGAGGAGAATGCGTCCACCTCTCCAACCGACAGGTATACGCGCACACACACACACACACACACACACACACACACACACACACACACACACACACACACACACACACACACACACACACACACACACACACACACACATATATATATATATATATATATATATATATATATATATATAGGAAAAATATATATACGCTTCTAAAAAACTGTTTATTGGTGACGTTTCGATCGGAGACCGATCTTCATCGATCTTCATATATATATATATATATATATATATATATATATATATATATATATATATATGAAGGAAAGAAGTGTAGATTTAAGGGCTCGTTTGCTTTGTTAAACACAGTATTAATGAGAACTAACAGACAAAGATGCCAAGGAAATTATAGGGGATGCTATTAGAAGTAATTGTGATGTAAATGTGAAGAAAGAAAAGCGGACGGAAACATGACTTGCCACCGGCAGGGACCGAACCTGCGACCTTCGAATAACGCGTCCGATTCTCTACCACTGAGCTACGGTGGCGGTCATATATATATATATATATATATATATATATATATATATATATATATATATATATATATATATATATATATATATATATATATATATATATATATCACGCTTTAAAACACCTTCTTTGACGGCGTACACGTTACCGGCGTCGTAAAACGACGCGCACTGCGCTGCAGACACCGTAATATGTCTTGCCATAACTCTGAGACGGGCAGGTAAGAGTGCCGAGGCCTACCACCCGCCCGTAACGCATTCTCTTATATTACTGCCGGCATTTCGTGGATGTACTGAACTGCGATTAAACGACGTGATAAGCAGTTCCCGCCATTATAAAACGGCTGTATACGTTCGTGTACTGCACGGAAGCCCTCCATGGCGGTAACAACAGCTTTCTTTTCTACGCTGTGTTCAGGTAAGATGGCTGGGGCATTTTACTGCGTGTATTTTGAGCTTTCACCGTGAGAGATCGTTAGAATAATGTGAGCTTCCTCCAATTTTTTTTTTTTTTACTTCTGTAGAACTTGTTCAGAGCTATATTACTCCTCAGCAGTAGTTAAGTTACGTTACTAGCCTAATCCCTGTTCTAAACATTTTAAATGTAATTACAAGTTACAGCTGGCCTAAAGTAATGACATTTTACTATTACTTCTGAAAAGTAGTGCGATTATCCCGAAATTACTTCAAGGGAAGTTCATCATTCACCAATGGCGTAGCCAAGGGGGTTCAACCCCCCCCCCCCCCCCCCGACATTTTTCAATTTTGCTTGCGTATATATAGACGCACACATACAAACGCACGCACGAACATACATAAAGTGTGGTTGAACCCCCCCCCCCCCCCCCCCCGAAAAAAATTTTCCGGCTACGCTCCTGTCATTCACGCACTAAATCATGAACGCCTTAATTACTGCGCATGTACATGAAATCTCAGAGGTCCTTGTTCAACTTCCACGTTTGATGTGTCGCACTCAAACTAAATTGTCTTTGTTACACGTCTTTCCCTTTTTCGCTCAATTTTTTATGCCATAAAGGCAAGTGGACATGCTAGATTTCAGTCAAAAGTAACCTGGAGAGTCATGAATAATTTTCTTGAAATGCTTGAAACTCGCTTGAAGTGGTTCATTACATTACTAGTTTACCAGCACACCCTCCTCTCCCTCCCTCTCTCCCCCTCCCCCCCGACGTTCTCGCACTCGCCTTTTCTGCCACCTTTGTTTGGTTTGGAGGAGAGGGTACGCAGCATGCACGCGCTAAGATAGCCAGTTGCAACCTTGAAGATGACGCGGTCACTTGTTGAAACGTCAGCTCCGGCGACACCCCATGTTCAAGAATTTTTCGTCAGCCCACAAAAGTAATTCCTTCCACTACTCATTACAGCAAAAGTAATTTAATTTGTGTAATTTATTTACTCTAATTTCATTACTGTCATGTCTGAACTTGAAGTCACACATCTAATTATACGGATAACAATCTAAGCTGTGCGAGAGTGCCAGGGATAGTGAGAAATATCGGTTGAACGGTGCATATCGCTCGAGCAGACGTTTCGGCAGTTGGACTCGCCTGCGTCAAGGCAGCAGCCGGGAAGCTGCGTCAGGGTAGCTGTTGACCTGACGAAGAGCAGTCCACTTGTCGAAACGTCCGCTCCAGCGACGCGCTTCCTAGCTATTCAACGACTTCTCATCGCTCCAAGTCTCGATCTTCCCCTGAACATCTAGGAAAGATAGTTAGCGCCGGTCGTTACAGATTTCTATTCAATGTCAGGCAGCGGCGGTGGTCAATACAGTCAAGCTGAATGCCCAAATCAGCTAGTTCATCTGTTTGGCGATATCGTGTACGGCTTTCGGGCGAACGCATGTGTGGAAGATATCAGTGTGATCTTTAGTACTCGTTGTCATCGACGTGGAAGGTAATTCTCTGAAATAAGGAAGACGTCTCGAGTGGTGGAATCTGTGTGCTATAGCGGCGGCTCTTGTTGAGTTAGATACATTGCAACAAACTACGTCAAGCGCCTTAGTAGGATTAATCTACCATGATACCAACTACCGGGTTCACTGTCCATGTGCCCTTATGACTGCAGTGAGGGCACCAAATTGACGTATAACAATAAATGCTGGACATTTGGAAAGTCCCTTGCGAGCTGACTTGTTCATTGACATATGAACTAATGATTTATATTTAACTTGAAATCGAGTCTTGAATACTGAAAGCAAACCTTATTCACTGACGCATTCAACCTCCGTCGCTTGGCATGAATTCAATATGACCGCTAACTCTTGCGAATTCTAATAGCCACAGTATGTTTATTATGTTTTAGTAATTAGTAGGTTTCAAGTCAATTGTTAACCGCATCCCCGTACTATTGGTTCAAGTAGCGTGAATGAACTTTTAGAAGGGTATCGAATGATCTCAGGAAGGTACAGAAAACCTAAACGCTGTGGTTTGGGGTCATTGTTATGCATTATTCTACGACGCATCACATTTGCGTTCTTTATTATAGAGCCTCAATCCATGATGGTGCGGGGAAGCTTCCATTCAGGTTATATCGTCACGTACGTCACTCGATCATTTCTAACGACTTCTATAAACATATTCGCACGCGATAAAATAGGAACTCCTAATGGATGAAACAACTGACGGAGGATGAACTTGACCGAGATATACGACAGCGAAAACGTCATCGACTGACGTCACAAGTTTCGAAGCTCCTTCTTTTTTACCCGTTCGACGTCAAAGTTGTTCCTCGCTGAGCGTGATCTTGTAGCCCTTAATTTCTTCCGGGTCAACTGTAGCTTGAGCTTTCTGCTGGGTTAGTCGGGTATACTCTACTCGCTTAGGCTTAACGAATCATTAATTAGCCTCTGGATCGGTCGTGACTCCATTGTGTGACATCGATGGTGTCTCGTTGCAAGTCGAGGTATTTTCCTCTGAGTGACTTTTAGTTTATGACGTACCAAACTCCCGACATTTCTTCATTTTCTTTTTTTTACGGCGAAAGCCTTAGATGCCTCATTAAGCACGATAATTGACCGTCGGCGTCCCGCGTCCGCGGTGTCAACGCGAATGATGCAAAAAAAAATAATGATTGCATAATGACATCACCATATAACACCGTCACGGCGTCGCAGATAGCGAAAATGTGACGTAATCATGACGCCACTATTACTTCATTATGACGTCACAAAGCCCGACATAACATGATGACGTCATCAAGCGACATCGTCCCTCATTCAAAAATGAGCCGATCACGGAGGCCATGCGAAACCACGTGCGTTAGGAGCATAAAGCTTTCGGGAGGGTGCGGGGACAATCATTCCACCGACTAAGAAGAAAGGGATGACTTTCGCCTTCAAGTCGTCTTAAGCGAATGCATAAGGAACCCTGTGAGTCTTTTTAGAAGATATATTTGGCTCGACTGAATGATTAATTAAGTGAGAAATCGATTAATGTAAGGACGCTCTAATAATAGTAGAAACATTGTGAGAGCAAACAGCTGCCGTTTAACTTGGCCACCCGCTAGCGGAGAACCTCGCGCACGCCAGCGACTACAAGGTTGACTAAAAGTCAGTTTAAGTTTTACGATAAGGACAACTGTGAGTAGACCTCTGTGCCGCGCGCTTTATATTCGACTAGTTGTTTATGCTTCACAGATGGGTGGACGCGAAACAAGCAGACACAAGACGGCCGACGACTCGTACGAGGAAGCAAGAAGTCGCTCGCTGGAAAGCGACGTCGTCATCTGGACGGCGATCTTTGCATGCGACAGCTGGACGCATGGTGAGGGCAAGTTTCTTTCTTATTGTGCGTCTATTTATTATTATTGTTGTTGTTGTTCCTGTTCGTGCGCAGGCATTCATTGCGTTCCCCGAAATGTCGTCTGCTGTCTTCTATCGCGCGTGAAGTGCAGCAGACGATTCGAAAGATGGTTGATCTTTTCAAAGGCACGACCTTTTTAGACTTGAATATGTGTGATAACTTGTCTATTTTCTTTTAGCGCGGGGTCGCAAATGTCACGTTTACTCTTCTTTTAATGTCATAGAACACAAGGTATAAGTATCCACAGTAGTACGAGTCACCGAGCGCTGCGTGCGCAGTGGTTTCGGTTTTCAACGACGCGATATGGCGGTATATGTTACATGGTAGTGTATGGTATATAACACTGTACGGTTATATGGTAAATTGTAGTATATGGCAATTCGTCGCACTTACAGGTCACAGTGAGCTCGATGCCGGCAGTGGCAGCGACGATGCACCCGTAGCCCTTTGCCGTGAAGCGCAGCGGGATATGGGAGAAGTGGTTGTCCTTTCAATCAGCCAAGCACCGGAAGTCTTTTTGTGACGTCACTTGACGAAATCGTAGCACATTAACGGAGTGTAGTTAATCGCAGGTTTCTCTCACCGGCGGGCACTGCCGGTCACGAACTCTTCGACACTTTGAAACTGAGCTTGACAAACTTTTCCTCGAAGGAGATCTATAGTAAACAAATGTTGAAAGTGCTGTTCCTCCGATGTGGATGACACCAGCGAAACTCCTCGGAGAAGTTGCAGACGACACAATCCTTCCGCACGGCTGTTAGCAGACGGAAACACAAACAGCAGGGGCGTCCCGCGAGATCTCGCGCACTCCTACGATCGCGCGCCTCCGGCACCTGGCAACAGGTGTGTGCAGACGACGCTTTTCGGGCGCCCCAAACGCGTCGAGGACGCGAAAACACACTCCACCACGGTCGTATTCGATCGAAATTTTTTGTTCCACGGCTTCGGCGACCGCGGGCGAGCAGACACGAGACTTGGAAAACGCGCGCAAGTCGGCTACACTAGGCTACACCATCCATCTCCAGCGCTCGCCGGTCCTCGCGGCGTTCTCCCACAAGTGCGTCTCCGGCCGCCGCTCACGCCGCAAGCGCCGCCACCACAACGAGAGAGCAGCCATCCGCCGCGCACAGGCGCCGAACTCAGCCCCCCCACGCATGCGCGGCTTTTTCGCCGCCGTTCCACGCCCCGTTGGGACAAGCCGAATAACAAAAAAAAGAAAAGCTGCGCGTGCAACACTTCACCATAAACGGCGCCGCGCAGCTCACTTCCCCCTACCTCTCCAATGCCCCCGCCCACGCCGTGACGAAATCATGACGTCACGACACAGATCCACAGGTGAGTGAGTTTGAAAGAGCGGGAAAAATGACCGCGGCTCTTCACTTTCATCCCGTTGCCGAAATCTAGGGCTTATCGTACTTTTTATTCGGAGAAATTCAGCCGTTAGTAGGTCGTTAAAGCGGGTTAAGGGTAGCACGCTGAGCCTGCATCTCGGTTTTGCAGCTTTTTTAGGGTGCGACAAAGGAATTTTCGTGTCGTTCAAACGGTACATTCGTGGGTGGCTCGAGAGCTTTATCGAGCGCCATCTCCCGGCGCTCTATCTAAATGCTGGTTTCGCTTTCGCTGCGTCGTCTGCTGCTGGTTATGTAAAGGCATAGCGCAGAAAGCAGGCTACTCAGAACCAGACCGCCACCTGTGGACAACGCTAGATGGCGCCGTATTGGTATCCTCAATTTCTATTGCTTCTCTTTTTGCTGTGGTGAAGGTGAACAACTGAAAGTGATTGTTTGTGGGAGAGAAATTATTCACTAAGCTAAAATAAAGACGCTGAAAGCACGGCTTGGATCAAGAGTCAAGCCGCACTTACAGTTTGATGAGTTAACAGGCCCGACAGGCCACGCGGTGCGGTCGCCACAAGCGACTCGCTCTCTTGGAGCCGGAGAAGCGGGTGGAGCCTTTGTCGCACTATGGTTTTTCGAAGCCACCGCGCGTCGCGTGTGTTGGCGTGTGGCACCTGCCCGTTTTGGAACGCTGGCGGCCTCTAACCGGGCGGCCTTGCCTGCCCACGATGAAGAGTACGGGAGCGTGATCCGACGACGGAAAGGGGCTGCCAAATTGCGATCCCACTTGAACCGGCCTGCGGCTTGCCCTTTTCTTTTTTTTTTTTTCGTTTCTTTACTCATCGATTTCGTCTCGTTCGTTTCAGGGCGGCAGGTGCGCCATTGCCCTTGTGACGGACCGCGTGTGCTGGGTTGTTCTCACTGTGTGTGTGTGTCTGTTTTGCTTTGATGCGTCCGAATCACGAAGTTTCGTATCGAGACCTTTCGGGTGGATGTGTTAGTGGCCGCCTTGGTTCGTACATTTTGTCGGGTCTCGCGGGGCGTGACGTGGTCCGTTTGTGGCCGGCTTGCGTAATCGTCGAAAGGCGCTGACGTCGAGGTGTAGGTGGGCTTCAAACGGCTCCGCGCTATTCCCTCTGCCTCCGCCTGTATAATATGCAAGCGGTAACTATTTGCAAAAGATGACTCTCGAGTCAAGGTTTGGGCAATGTTCGCTGCCTTGAAAAGTGACGTCACAGAGGGAAACGCAAGACAGCGGCATATTAACGCTGTCGCTGGTGGCTTCTTGAGTGGTCATCAGTGGCGTAGCCAAAGGGGGGGGTTGAGGGGGGGTTCAACCCTCCCCCCCCCCCGAATTTTTTCAGTTTTGCTTGCGTAGATATACACGCACACATACAAACGCACGCACGAACATACATAGAGTATGGTTGAACCCACCTCCCCGAAAAAAATTTCTGGCTGCGCCACTGGTGGTCATCCCTGAAGAAGAGGCTAGAGTATACCTTGAAAGAGGGTTATTTTCTGAATAATTTGCTCGAGAGTCATCTTTTGTCATCGTTTTACTCAGCCGTAGATATTTCTGTCGAAGATGTTTCACCTTTAATTGGTAACTACCGCATGCATTTCGTGCTGTTCCTCGGAGCTCAGGTGAGTGCTTGTTTTTGAACGGTTTTGAACCAGCCATGTATACGCGTCTCACAGGGCTGTGATGGAATTCTTCCCTCTTTCTCTTTCTTTCCCTTTTGCCCCTTACCCCCGTGAGGAGTAGCAGACTGGAAACCCGCTTTCTAGGCCGACCTCTCCTCCTTCTTGTCATTAAACATCTTCATCTTCTTGTAAACCTGGGTAGTTTCTCGCGACTGTATTTTTCGTGCTGTGCAAGTTGTTGGTATGCGCCTCCGTCGCTTTTTCTTTATCTGTTTTTCCTGTCTCCTCCTCATTCTTTTTCCTGGTCTCTTTCCTGTTTGGATTTCTTTTTCGATAAGAAATGATATGACAGCAGATAGATGCTGTGCAACCAAAGTGGTCTCATGAAGTTCGGCCTAGGTTGATCCCTCATAATTAAGGCACACACCTGAACACAGGACTGAATGAATGAATGAATTCAGGCGTGTATACACACACAAGCCTAGGCGTGCGCAAGGATTTCCATCAAGGGGGCAGCAAAGTTTGACCGCCGCCCTCTCCTCGTTGGTGGAGTCCAAAGTACAACATGCTTCACAATGGATGAAAACAATGAAAATAAAGCAATGACTTGCTACTCACAATGGCCTGTCTTTGGTCCCTGGTTTTCCTGAAGGCATGTGAACAGTTCTTGGCATAAGCGTGCGCAGGGTACCCCTTCAGGGGGGGGCGAAGGTTCGTCGCAGCGCACCCCCCCTCCCTATTATGTCAATGTATAAGGCTGACTTTGCGCCCCCCCCCCCCTACAATGTATGGGGCTGACTTTGCGCCCCCCCTTCTCGCCCCCCTTGCCCCCCCCCCCCCCCGTGCGCACGCCTATGGTTCTTGGAATGCAACATCAAGGGACTTCGGTCCCAATTATCGTCAAATACCTGCGTGGCCATAAACGTGTGGGGCAGATTTTTCGCCCCCCCTACCCCTGGATGAATGGTGGGGTGGAGGGCGCCCCCCTGCCCCTCTCGTGCGCCCACCTATGTATTCAAGTATAAACACTCCAACGAAATTAGGCGAAAAAAAAAAACGCGAACCGTGCCCCCCTTGTAGAGGTCTACCTTGCGAGTCACAAAAGGGGATATCATAGCCAAACGAATTAATGTCATTACTATGCTATTGAACAACATTTGTACAAAGTGAAAGCTTGCATCTAAACAATGAGATACATAGGCAAATCGAAGAAACTTTACTGGTTACGAGGAGATTGTTAAAATTTAAGTGAGGAAACAAGTGAGGAATGAAGAAAAGAGCGAAGTGTTGGTATAAATTATTCGTTTCTTGGCCAATCCCCCAGAGTGGGTGGGAGCCATACACACAGGCCATCATCATCATCATCATCATCATCATCATCATCATCATCATCACGACAGGAGAGTGGGCGCTTGGTGTGCAGCATGGAACGTATGCCTAGCATGGACGTGTTGTACCTTCTTTGGGGCATTAAAATTTTCCATTTCTTTCCACTGGCGAGGACACTTTTATTCCACAGAGGTATTCAGAAAACGTGAGAAGACGTCTTAAACCCGGGTCGAAAGCCAACGCTATATTCTTTTACGTACGTGGTTCTCACATGGTGGTCCGCGGACCCCAGGGTCCACGACACCACATTTCTGGGACCGAGGAAATCAATCTCGATAAAAAAAAAAAAAGAAACCGTTATTATTATTATCATTTAGGCACACACTGTCCTGTGGCAGCATCCCCTTCTGACTTTTAGTATGCTTCACCGCATAACATTTTTGCATTGCTACGGAGCAGATTTACGTTTCCTCTCCTCCATGAGATGATTGTTATGCTTTTGTTGCTGTTTTCTGCGACATATGTTCTACGACTACGAAATACGAACAAGTTCTTCAAAACTACATATGCACGCGAGCACGCTTTTTTCTTGGCTTTCATATTTTGAAGAGCAAACGTAGCTAGAAAACTGGTTCAATGTGGCTACAGACCACACAACGCATTAACAAGGTGTTCAGAACAAATGGGAGATCGAGGCGCTTAAGCGGGGCCATTCCTTTGCGAGGGAGAAATAAAATGCGGCTATTTCAACCGCATATGTTGCGTTAACTTACGACTCCCCCCCCACCTCCCGCCCCTTACTTTTTTCTCTCACGGCAAGAGGTCTGTTATCCCTACCACCAGTCCTCAGCGGGTCCTCAAAACATCCTTGGCTAACAACCGCTGTTTTATATTAACGACTTGCCAGAGAATATAACTAATATGCAGTTCACTAAGGTTCAGCGTTGGGCTAGTTGGGGCAGCGTAATTTCAATGTTTCACAGCGCAAGGAACGAGGACGAACAAAGCTCTATGTGTCTCTTTTTTGTTTGTTATCGTTCCATGCGCTGGGAAACATTGAAATTATGTTAATATGTGTGTTTACGCTGACGATTGCGCGCTAAATTATGAAGACAGAGAGATTTAGAGAGAAAAAAGAAGCGTTTATTGATATTCGGGCTGTTTGTGGTTATGATAGGGGGGGGGGGGGGGCTCTTCCAGGGTTTCACTGGCTACGGCGGCTCACCGGGCCTGGTCAAGGGTCGCTAGTTCGGCTTCCCATTTCCAGTTCCGCGAGCCACGCCTCCCAAGACCAGCCCAGGGGAGTGTTGTCCAGCAGAGGCGAGAAGGCAGCCTCCGGGCGTAGTGTGCGCTGACATGCGATGTACTCCAATGTTGGTGTTGCTTCGCACCACGGACATTTGTTGCCCTCGAGCGCGGGACTGGTTTCGCCTGCAAACAAACACTTCCCCACATTTGCACAGGTTACACAAAATGTGCCTCATATCGTGAAATTGACTCTCGTGAAGGTCATCTTGTTCTTAACGACGCATTTTCACACTTATGCTCATGGTGTAACACTTTGAGAAAGACTATTAACCTCAGCGAAACTGTGTCTATACCATTTACAAGGCACCTAACAGCATCTCTTTTCTGGTTCTCTTTCAGCAACAGTGCACTACTAAAGGTAAGGTAACATGAAAATCTGGAACTCACTTTCATTTTCACTCACGACCTCTCTTCGAGCAAACATGTGCAATATTGATACAATATACAATAGATCATTAAAAAGCTCAGCTATCTTCAACCGACCTGCAACCTTTGAAGGGGGGCAGCAGGTTCGAAGGTTGCAACATTCGAAGGTCCCCTGCCGGCGGCAAGTTATCCTTTCGTCCACTTTACTTTCTTCATATTTATATCATAATTACTAGGAATAACATTCCCTATACTTTCCTTGGCACCATTGTCCGTTAGTTCTCATTAATATAGTATCTAACAGAAACACCGAGCTCTTAAATTTCCCCTTCCTTCCTTCAGCTTACATAAAAGCACTCTTCCCTCCCTCTCTCTCCCTGCCCCCCCCCCCCCCCCCCCCATGCCTTCCAGCAACAACCCCAATATCGAAATGCTGGACAAAACCCTGGTGAAAGGCGACTCCTCTAGCGTAAAGGCCAGCCGCTGTCCTAAAATAACCTAGTAGCTCCGCTATACACGCCTGTTCATGAAATGCGCCGCGCTTGATAACCGCCCTCTGTGGCAATCTGCGAGTTTTCCTCGGGTCCGGACGTGCATGATATGCGCGGAGCTCTCGCCTGGTCGCTCACTTCTGCTGCGCAGCGACGACTGATAAGTTATAACCAGGTTGCTGCAGCTGCCGTTTGTCGCCGCTGTCGTCGCCCGCACGACTACTCGTCCCCGCCGCCCGCTGCCTCGCACTCCTTATCGTTTTCGTAGCCGCTGCGATACGAGCTAGCGTCGGTTGAAAAAGCCACTACCGCTACGGTCTTGCGATAGAACGGTATCTCTGCCCCGCATAAGAGACTCCGCCATGCCCGATACGGCACGGAGGGGTGTGTACTGCCGTTTTCGCGACCACGCTGTCACCGGTGTCAACTGGCGTCGTACGCGGCTTGTAGACGAGATTCCGAGTGGCCGCGTGTGCTGCGTCTGCCGCACGATCCCGAAGCGTACGGTCCTGTTGCCGTGCTTACACTCTCTGTGCGAGCACTGTCACGCGGCCAACCTTCAAGATGGCAGCGCGCAGTGTCCCCTGGACCAGGAGCCGTTCGAGGAAGCCGAATGTGTCACCGTCGACTTGCCCGACAGGAAAGCCGAGAGCGTGAAGGTAAGTGTAGCGTAGCGAGTAAGACGTACACATCCGACGCACGTATATTCATAGGCGTGCGCAAGGAGGGGGCATGGGGGGGGGGGGGGGGGGGGCGCTCCCCCTAATCACCTGAGAGGGGGGGTAGCAAAGTCAGCCCTATACATTGATATAATAGAGAGGGGGGGGGGGCGCAAAGTCAGCTCCATACATTGACATAATAGGGAAGGGGGGGGCACTGCGACGAATCTTCGCCCCCCCCCCCCCCTGAAGGGGAACCTTGCGCACGCCTATCCGTATATTGAAACCTACGTGAATCGATACGGCAAGGTTCTGCGTGGCGTTGCTTAACGGGACACTGAAGAGCAAAACGATGCGTCTCGATCACATTGGTAAATTACTCTTTCGCGATTCCGAAACCATCGCGCTTGCCTCAAGAGGATGTTGGGTGAGGGAGGAAACGCGCAAAAAGAAAATGCGTGTGGCGTCGTCACCTTGATGTTCCTGCACCAAATGCCGTGACGTCACCGATTTTGACGGCAGTGTCATGTAGCTCCTAATCGGTCAAACTGAATTGCATTGAGCTCCGAGGGGGGGCCATAGGCTCGACATAACCGAGCTTTGGAAAATTTCGCTGAGCCAATGTCGTTAAAATACTAAAAGTACACATTGAAATCCGTGACGTCACACGCTCAAATTTCGGCGAGAAAGTCAGAGATGAAACTATATCCTCGATTTCTTTTATTCATCTATTTGACGTGGTTAGAGTTCTAAGCGTACAATTTATCAATCTAAACTGATCCATTCTTTCACTTTAACGTCCCTTTAAACATAGAGCTAATATACCGACATTAACTCTACGCCTTTTACTCAGGCCTGGAAGGCAGCGCTAGACGAATTCGTCTAAGCACACCCTCGTTCCTGGCAGATAGCGACAGAACTTGGAATGAAACTTTTAATTAATTTAGTAAAGCAGTTACAATAATCGGATTACACTTTTTCTTCAGTCACATATTTTGGTTATATAGCTCGGTTACATAGTTCTAGCCATAAAAGACAGTGGCGTGCGACCAGCCGCTGTACTCAGCTCCGCTCAACTCAAGATCTTCTTGCCACACCCTGGTGACGTAGCTACCCAGTGTTCTGAGACGATTATCCGCGTTGGGCCAGATGACGGCGAAGGATGCAGTTTCGCTTCAGAACCTAGGGTTGCGGATGAGCAGCACACCTTTAAAGGGCCCCTAAACAACCTCTGAAGATACAAAGAACGGGCGCGTTATTTCCTCCTGGCGTTTCCCGTCTATTCAGCACAATTTGTGACGCCAGCAGACTGTGCACGGCACGTAACGAGCAAATAAGCTCTCGATTGGTGCACATACGAGATTTATCAGTTCTGAATTGTCCCCTACTCTGCCATGGAGTCGCGCGCCTATTCTGGCTTTCCTCGCGTGACTCTCGTGCGCCATCAACTAATTTAACCTCGTTTTGTGCGTTTTCTACCTTCGCAAGCGGATTTATCAGCGTGTAGCCGGAAAGCGCGAAATCTTTATTCGCTCAACGCTGAAGTGCGGACATTGTCCATTTGTTTTATGAAGAAATAAGTTGCGAGGAGGAGATAGCGCCTGTAGGAAGGCTAGTAAAAGCGAGAATGAAATCAATTTATCGTCTTTGAACTCGGAATGGTTTAGGGGCCCTGTAAGTATTGCTACTTGGGCCGGTGCAGACCGAAGGGTCCACAATACGCGGACAGGACAGGCGCACGAGTGAATAAGTCTGTGTACATCAGGAGCTATATCGAGGGAGCTCGTCGCTTTTCGTAGCTCTCGAACTGCCTGCGTGGAGTCCGTATATATAAGCGATCTATTGAGCGTCAAGCAATTCATCTTGGGTATCATGGTTGTTAACCAGTCCAGTACAGCTGCGAGCTCCGCCAACACTGATGGGAAAGGTGCCTCTGTAAAACAGGAACATGTATGTTGCGTTTCAGGTAGCGTGGGGCTTACGAGGCTGGTGTGCAAAACACAGCTATTGATAGCTCGTCTACGTATACCGCTAGTGAGTCGTCGATGGTAGTGACGACGGCCTCCTGTGCCACTTGTCGGTTGGATTGTCGCAGGCGAGTCAGTGGTCGGTTGTCGCTGGCCTGTGCCTTGAGCCATGCATGGCGGAATTTCTGGCAAGGGTGCGACAGGCTGTGGCAGCCTTGAATTATAGAGCTAGCTACTTTGCCAGTGTCAATGATTGGCATGTCAGTTGTGGGCCAGTAACTGACGCTGTACTGCTTCGCGGTTCTCACTAATTTGCCTGCATCACTACCGCCAGAGCCAGGGTCGACAGTGACGGGCCGCTGACACCAACGTGATTATTATCTAAATGGGACAATGTCTGGCAACAGTCTTATGCAACGCCATGAAGAACCTTGCATTCCGAAACTTTGTGAAACGATCCGTGTAAATCAACGCGGTGCATACAATTTTGTTCTAGAAGCGTAGTCCCGAGGACAAATAGACCTTTTTCACGGAGAGGAGGAGCGTAGCCTCGAACCGGTGCATTTTCGTCACTCTCTCTCTCCACCAGACGTTCGTCCACCGCCGCTGGTGTGTGGGGATTGCCGCGTTTTGCATGCGCGGCGCGTGAGAAGTCAATGTGTTTTCATTTTTTTTACGCGCTAAAGCAGTTGTGCTGCCTAAAATCGGAATATCGGACGAGAACAGGTCGACAGGCTATCCACGGCGCTGTGTTTGGCTGCGACAACAACTAACGAAAGCTCAAAAGGCTGGCAGCCGAGACACGCGAAATGCACCTTGCTTCGAAATGACTAATTACTTTGGTCACAGGCCTTATCCGACAAATATTTTATTATATCTGATGTCTGTCGTTGTGGCCGTTTCTTCATTACACCAGCTTGTGGTTCTGCTTGGGTGCTGGTACACATCATCTGCAGCAAAGAGAAGCAATGTCAAAGTTGACGGTTAATACAGAAAATGTTTTGCCCAAAATTCTTCTGTTGTAACATCAACATCCCCGATTTCTATGCAACAGCACATGAGTTATACAATGCCTGCGGCTACCGAAATTTAAGCGCGTGCAATTTCAAGATTATTGAATGAGCCCTTTCCAAACTGAATCACAGAAAGGCCGGCATGACATAAGTGTTCTTTGGCGCAGGAACGCGACTCTAGCGTTTCTTCGACGGCACGTCATTTCCCGACTTGTCAATTTTGCGGCGATAACTGGGGCAGTTTTATGACAACCGCACTTTTTTTTTTTCGCGGCAGCCTGAGTGTCGTCAATAATCGACCCACAATTGTTACAGCCAGGTCGTTAGCTGAACATGTGCGCTCGTCGTGATGCTTCTTAAAAAAAAAGAGAGAAAAAAAACGACAACAATGTTACCAAAAACGGGCGCACTGTCGGCGTATCGCCAGTGGCGGTTGCTCGCGCCGAAGTGAACTTACTCCATGCCGTGCTTCCGGATGTGCAAGACGTATATTTTCATTTTCTCTTTGTGTTGCTTCTACGCGGAAGTTCGAGCTCATCCGTCGTACATCCGTTTCTTATTCTGCGCAACGATCAGACACAAGAGAGAGAGCGAATTTATTAGAAGGCCGAGAGGTCGGCCTGAGCTTGTGCGCTCTGGCCTGCTACTCAGCACAGGGGAAAAGGGAAAGGGAAGAAAAGAGTGATGATGGGGACAGGAAGAGGTGATGCGTATGTACATTGACCACGTCACACCCAGTGGTCTTCTTAAAGTCTACTGTCAAGTCCAGTATTTTTCATAAAATCTATAAGTGCCCTTGTAGCAGTCCTTGATGCTGTCTGGTCGGACATTGCGGACAATATGTTAGTTTCACTTAGTGTGTTAACACCGATGCCGGCCAACGTTGAAACCAGCATCTTCCGCTGGGACACGTAAAGAGGGCAGTCGCACAATACATGTGTTAGAGTCTCAACCACTGGACAGCGCTCACAGTTCGGGCTGTCAGCACGGCCGATAAGGTGCGCGTAGCGTCGCGTGAAGGCGACGCCTAGTCGAATCCGGTGCAGCAGACTGGCGTGACGTCGCTTTATTTTAGCCGGCAGTCCAAAAGTCATGTTAGGGTCTGTTTTCCGCAGACGTCTATGCCGATTGTCCGGTTGAGACCAGTAAGTTGTCGTGACCTCTCGCATAAGCGATCTCAACAAGAAGTTCACGTCACTTCGAGAGTACGGAATATTTACGAGAACGGCGCTGTTATCCAAAGCGGTTTTGGCTGCAGCATCAGCGAGCACGTTGCCTGCCAAGCCACAATGCCCAGGTACCCACTGGAAGATGACCGAGTGACCATTCCGTTGCGTGATATCGAATGCCTGTATGATTTGGGAAGCCAATACGTAATATTGTCCTCGTCTTGAGCATGAATTGAGGGCTTGCAATGCGGATTTCGCATCAGAAAGTATAGTCCACTTGCGTGGTGCTTGGTCGGCTACAAAGCGAACAGCTTCCCGTATCGCAACCAATTCTGCTGCTGTTGATGATGAGTTATGATCTAATCTGTACTGCCGGGAAATATCCAGTTGAGGGACCACAAAAGCGGCGGTTGAAACGCAAGGAGTCACAGAGCCATCAGTGTATACATGTATAGAGTCGTTGTATGTCTCAGTCAAGTATGCCAGGGTGAGTTGCTTTAGGCCAGCACAAGGAACCCGTGATTTCTTTGGAATCCCGGGTATTTGAATGCATACCAGTGGTTTTCTCAGTGTCCACAATGACACTTCAGGGATCTCGGTTGGTGCGAAACCTAGAGGAATGGTACGTCTGAGTATTGATGCATTCCGAGTAGGCACAGCCTGGTCGGTTCGTCGGCAGTGAAGACAAGTGGTGGTGCGGATGCCGGGTCAGCAGCCGAAGGTGGATTCGAAGAGGTTCACAAGACGTGTAAACCTCTATAGGGTAGGTGCGTGACTCTTCGATGGTGCCTGATGTTGTAGTACATCGCGGGAGGCCTAGGAATGTCCGGAGTGCTCGCGCTTGAAGGCTCTTCAACGTACGAATGCACGTTGTACGCATACGTGCCAGCACAGGTGAGCTGTAGCGTAGATATCCCACAAACAATGCCTGGTACAACTGCAGAAGGCTTTTCTCAGAGGGGCCCCATCTTAGACCAGCGACAACACGAAGCACGTCTATAAAGCTGCTTAGTTTGATCCGCAGCGCCGCTACGTGCTTCGACCAAGATAGGTTGCGGTCAATAACGACGACTAAATATCTGTAATGCGTCACAGCAGGAATCACTGCTCCGTCAGCGAATATCGGATACTGCGTCATTGATTTCCTTGTGAACGCCAATGCAGCACACTTTGCAGTTGAGAGTTGCAGGCCTTGACGGCGCAAGTACTTGGATGTTATTGACGTAGCCTGTTGTAGTCTTGCTCGCATTTGTGGGCGCGTTACTGCGTATACGCTGATTTTGACATTGTCAGGAAGCTCCGCACCAAGACCAATGAGCGTGACGTTGAATAGTGTTGGGCTGAGGACCGCGCCGTCAGCCGTCAACATGAAAATGGTACGTTCGCTGAGATAGCTGGCAATCCATGCGTGAAGTCGACCTCCTACGCCAATGTCTTCAAGCGCGTCAAGAACGGCTTCATGAAGGACGTTATGGTAGGCGCCTTTTATATAAAAAAAAATGGCACCAACTAATCTCCGGCGTTGTCTTTCCTGTTCCACAGACGAAACTAGGTCTATAACTCCGTCTATGGATGAACGACCCCTGCGGAAACCATTCATGAAATCTGGCAAGGTGAAAGTATTCTCCAAGAGCCATTCCAGTCTCGTAAGCACCATACGTTACATTACCTTGCCGACGCAGCTGGCGAAGGCAATTGGTCTGTAAGAAGCGAGTTCGTTGGAACACTTGCCTGGTTACAATATGGCCACTATGCGGCTGCACTTCCAGTTATCTGGTACCCTCGCCGTGTCCCACGTAGCATTATAGAAGGACAAAAGAGCTTTCCGTGCTTCCTGGTTGAGATGAGAGAGAGCCGAATAAGTGATTCCATCGGGTCCTGGCGCGGAGGAGTGTCGGGAGGCAGAGATAGCAGCGTCAAGCTCGTGCAAAGTGAACGGCAAGTCGAGACGCTCGTCACAAGATGGCGGTGAGGCATAGCATGAAGGTGATCCCGGTGAGAAGGACGTGCCTACGAGCAATCGGCAATAATCTTCTGCTATTTCTACTTCACTCTGTCCGTGCTTTAGGGCCACACCTCGGAATGGAAACAACTGCGGCGCAGGTGTCCGAAGGCTTCGTACAACCTGCCATATTCTTGAAAGTGGTTTCCTGGGATCCAGAGAACCACAAAATGTTCTCCACCGTTGCCTGTCGAGCTTATCGAGGTGTCGGAGTACATGTCGCTGTGCTTGACGAGATGTAGACTGGTCTGATGGTGATCTCGTCCTCCTGTACTTTCTTTCTGCATTGCACGCAGGTGCTCGTATTGTGCGTCAACCTGCGATCTGGGTTTAGGTACACTTATGAGTCTGGTGTTTGCTGTCAAGGCTGATGCTATAACGCCTTCCATTTCGGAAATACATTGGATGTTGCCACGCTGGATATCCACAGATGTTTGGAAGGCTTGCCAGTCTACGCTTCGTACAGAACGGGGAGTTGAACGGCGGAATCCTTTTAGTTGTATATACGTCGGGAGGTGGTCACTTCCGTGCGTTTCTACATCTACACACCCAGAAGAGGTAGACAAGAGATTTCTAGTCACAAAACAAACGTCCAGACAGCTGCTGTATGATGTGCCACGAAGGAAAGTGGGGGATCCATTGTTGATGGTCATCAGGCCCATATTTAGCACAAAATCAGCCATGTCCCTGCCGCGAGTGTTCATCGACGCAGAGCCCCACATTGGATGGTGCGAATCGAAATCTCCTACTAGCACGTGAGGGCTTGGGCAAGCTTGCAATACAGATGAAAGGTGAGAGCAGTCGATGCGGCTTTTGACTACGACGACACGAATCAACACAGGCATCGGTGTTTGTGCTTCCTTCGTTCCATAAACTTTGTATTGCGACGTTCTGAGCGGAACCGGATGATCTGCTAGCGATTATAGACTTGCGTTGAACTTAAAGAATCACGGCAAAGAAACCCGAGGGTCATTTTAAACACTAACGCGCACTTAAAGTGCAGCTGGGCAATGGCGTACGTGTTAGCTCGTCTCCATATACGTTTCACCCATTACTTCGAGAGTTGTCCAAAAAATTTAACGCTAGTGCATACTCCCAGAACCCCACAAGGCCAGCCATAACAAAACATACTAACCAATTACCCATTTACACGTGCTGCATAAGGAATGCATTGAAATTCTACTCACCCCCTGTGTCTATCGCCGGCACCGCCGCAGGGAACGTCTCGTGGGTCGCCGCTGCTTTATGTTTCAGCCATTTCGAAGCTGAAAGCTTAGCGATTACTTACTAGCGCCTTTACACTCGCGAAACGTTGCTGTTTTTTGACCGTGTAGCGCGAAGAACAGCAATACCCCGTCAACTGATCGCATACGCTGCATACACCGCCGCAGATCCCCACACCGGCGATCCCCGCACGGCGCAGATCCCCGCACGGCGGCGAAACATCGCAGACGCTAGACGGCGCTGCGGCGGAAAAAAAGGCAGCCTCCTCGTGAAATTGGTCTATAGGAGGTATGGAACGGAGAGGTATGAAACATACGTAACCTTATTGGAAGTTTCGTCCGTGATGCGTATCAACGGTGCTCAGTTCGGTGCAGTATACAAACGTTTTATATGATGATAGTTGGTATTCAACGATGCAACTTCGTGTAGTACGAAAGGAATGACGAGACAGAAGGGGAAATGATGTCTGAAGTAAGTGCTTGTGAGCGGTGTCCTTGTCCTTGCCGTGCACCCGCCACGGTGGTCTAGTGGCTATAGTGCTTGGCTGCCGACACGAAGGTTGTGGGATTGAGTCCCTGCAGAGGCGGCCGCATTTCGGTGGAGACGAAAAGCTAGACGCCCGTGGACTTACACTTAGGCGCTCATTAAAGAACCCTAGGCGCTCGAAATTTTGATATTGCCTCATGGTATAAGCCATCTTGTTATGTGTTCTCTATTTCTCTAGATGACACTGATTAAAAATTGTCCGTATAGCAGGATTGCTTTGGGGTAGTATGCACTGGCATAAATCTGCCAAAAAATTTATTGATTTTTTTTGTATCCAGGTGTATTGTTGGAACGAAGATCAGGGCTGCGATTACAAGGGCACCGTTGGAGGTATGCTGCGGCACTTCGAGAAGGAATGCGCATTCCACACAGTGGAGTGTCCCACATGCAGCGTAAGCGTACTGCACAAAGACATTCCAGCGCACTACGCCGCCGGTTGTAGCATCGCTACTGCTGCAACCGCCAGGGACCAATCGCCCTCGTTGTCTGCGGAACTTACATCCCAAAGCCTGAACACTGCCGTGGAAGATCTGAAGGCGTTCTTGAGGGATTCGCAACAGGACCAACTGCTGCCCGCAATTCAGAGCCAGATGAACGAGCTTACGGAGCAAGTGAAGAACCAAGAAGTCACGTTGTCCAGGATCGCCCGAGAGATCCGAGCATTCAAGGATCACTACCAGGCGGATGAGGTCGCGGCCGCGATTCCTTCTTCGTCGTCAGACAGCCAACCACGACGACAAGAGTCCAGTGTGGGTCCGCCCTACCGCCCTGCTGTCGTTGCTCGTTGCCAGATAGTCGTTTCTAGCGACGACAGCTTTCTGAGTCTGACCAGCATGCCGCCGACGTCGCGCGGGGGGTGTAACGAAGTCTTGAGGGCGACGTACCTCCTGACCCTCGATAACGCCGAGGGAGTGTTCGCGTGCCGGGATCAAGAAAACTGTAAGCTCGCCGAGGTGACCGTACCGCACACGAGCGACACAAACATGTTGCTCGCCGTGAGTAAGCGTAGGCGAAGCTTCGAAGTAGAGATTAAGTTTGACGGGATGCAGGCGGTCTCCCGGTGTTTTCCGTCTGCAGGACGGGTGACGGCGTTGCACCCCGACGCGAGATCGAAGAACTTGATTCTGATCCCCCCGCCCCTTTTTGGACTTTTCTTCTAAGCGCCATCGAGGAGGCCTATTGAAACGTCGTCACCACATATTCTACGCCGACTTGGACCCCCCTCAGGGATAACGGCTTCCTCCGAGACGGAAAGATGGTGTTCAAAGTAGAACTAATCGACTGAGCGCACGATTCTTCGCTGACAGGAGCAACTGTATATAGTACGGGGTACTAGTCCGACCATATACTTCCGCTGTGTTATCAAATGCGGCAGGGGGGGGGGGGGGGGGGTAGTCTAATCTCATCGCCCCCCTCCCCCCTGGTAGAGTCTGGCACAAAACGAGCTTAACAAATAAATTCAAAAATGCAAATGAAGCGTTGACGTACTTCTCACAACGGCTTGCTATTAAGGCGAAAGCCTTTAATGTCTCATGCTCACGTCCGTCCGGTGTCCGTCCGTCCGTCCGTCCGTCCGTCCGTCCGTCCGTCCGTCCGGTGTCCGTCCGTCGGGTGTCCGCCCGTCCGTCCGTCTGGTGTCCGTCCGTCCGTCTGGGGCGCTATTTTGTAAGCGTTCTAGCATAGAACGGGGAGGAGGATAGAACAAAAAGAGGAGGGAAGCAAACAGCCAATAGGCGAGCTGGGGAGTTCAGGAATGTATGCAGTGCATAAAGAAATGTATAATTATTATAACTGAACATTAATATTCAGAGGCATTGTTTTTCGCAGCTTGAAGTTGAAGAGCTCGGTGACTTTGACAATTAACTTCTGTTAAGGTCTTGACGTAGCGCCAGGTGGTATCGCAGTGGCACTGGCCCCCACGCTGTTTAAACCAATGCTTCTAGTATTAGCAGTATTGGTGTACTTGTAAAATTCAAACGGCGCGACAATTCGAACCGTTACCCAGTTGTCGCAATAGCGCAGCAATCGAGAAGAGGTCCGCGCTTTCCCGACAACCAAAGGGCGTTTCTGCTCTCATTTATGGAGCGGCATCCCCAGTTAGCCTTACGGGCTAGCGAGCTCACCCACGAGTACACAGCAGCGGACAGGCGTCAGCTGTGAGGCGGTAGAGAGATGCGCGAGAAACCCACTCCTCCGGCCCCACCGCTTACGTTTCGATCCAAGCCGAGTTGTCCGCGGAGACTGTTTTGTAGCCATACCATCGATAGAACGACGCCCGAGCCCGTTATAACGGTTATAACAACCTCCTGTCCGTTCTAAGCACGTTTTGTGGCTATTCGCACGTCTTGACCGTCGGAATAGCCTCATAGCCTCGACCAATCGCGCATGTCTTTCCCTCCTCTTTTTGTTCTATCCTCCTCCCCGTTCTATGCTAGAACGCTTACAAAATACCGTCCCTGGTGTCCGTCCGTCCGTCCGTCCGTCCGTCCGTCCGTCCGTCCGGTGTCCGTCCATCCGTCCGTCCGTCTGTCCATCCATCCGGTGTCCGTCCGTCCGGTGTCCGTCTGTCCGTCCGTCTGGTGTCCGTCCGTCCGTCTGTCCATCCATCCGGCCGTCCGTCCGTATGTCCATCCGTCCGGTGTCCGCCCGGTGTCCGTCTGTCCGTCCGTCCGGTGTCCGTCCGTCTGTCCGTCCGCCCGTGTGTCCGTCCGTCCGTCCGGTGTCCGTCCGTCCATCCGTCCGCCCGTCCATCTGTCCGTCCGTCCGTCTGTCCATCCGTCCGGTGTCCGTCCGTCCGTCTGTCCATCCGTCCGGTGTCCGTCTGTCCGTCCGTCCGTCTGGTGTCCGTCCGTCCGTCTGGTGTCCGTCCGTCCGTCCGTCTGTCCGTCTGTCCATCCGTCCGGCCGTCCGTCTGTCCATCCGGGGTCCGTCCGGCCGTCCGTCTGTCCATCCGTCCGGTGTCCGTCCGTCCGTGTGTCCGTCCTTCCGTCTGTCTGTCCGTCCGTCCGTCTGTCCGGTGTCCGTCCGTCCGGTGTCCGTCCGTCCGTCCGTCCATCTGTCCGTCCGTCCGTCTGTCCATCCGTCCGGTGTCCGTCCGTCCGTCTGTCCGTCCGTCCGGTGTCCGTCTGTCCGTCCGTCCGGTGTCCGTCCGTCCGTCCGTCCGGTGTCCGTCTGTCCGTCCGTCCGTCGTCTGTCCGTCCGTCCGTCTGGTGTCCGTCCGTCCGTCCGTCTGTCCATCCATCCGGCCGTCCGTCCGTCTGTCTGTCAATCTGTCCGTCCGCCCGTCCGTCCGTCCGTCCGTCCGTCCGTCCGTCTGTCTGTCCGTCCGTCCGTCCGGTGTCCGTCCGTCTGTCCATCTGTCCGTCCGTCTGTCCGTCCGTCTGTCCGTCCGTCCGTCCGTCCGTCCCGTCCATCCGAGCTCTGGCACGGAGCCAGGTGGCCGCCGGGATGCGCAAACGGACGCCGGTCGCGTCGGACTCTACAGCGCTCGCTCTTTGCTTGCGTAGCTTCGCTGTGCCCAGCGTTTGCAATCATTCTGACCGACGCCGTCTCAATGGACACAGGCGTTCACGGAATACACCTTCGAATTTACAAAGGGCCCGTCAATTTAAGCGCTGGAACGCTATGGCGTTTGCACGATGCACAAAGCGCGAGAAAATACTAACGCATGCGAACGGAGGAAGATTAGTCTCGCGTCTCGCTGCGACTCGCGGTAAAAAATTAAAAAAGAAAACACACACACATTCGCTTTGTGTGTTATCCCACTGAGAGTGTAAAAGAAAAAAAGACATGGCATAGTCAGCGGAACGGCCACACGCTTTCGCCGAACACACTTTAGAATGTACAAAGTGTCCTTCAATTTTTTGGTCCCGGCTATCCAAGAGTAAGTGTGGCAAGTAAACTGTCCCTGGAACGCAACATCAGTGTTGCTCGGCCGTTATTATTGCCAAGAACCTTGACTGTCACAGCCACACACAATGACAGTGATGCACAGGTCCGATGGAGTAACAGTATGGCGCAGTCCGCCGCGGTGGAGCAGTGGTTAGGGTGCTCGGCTGCTGACCCGAAAGTCGCGGGTTCGATCCCGGCCGTGGCGGTCGCATTTGAAGGGAGGGGGGTCTGTGCTCTCTTTAACATGGCGAGCACCTGCCCCGTATTTCGCGTTCTGTCATTGCGATGGGGACAGGGTTGCCGTTGGGTGGACAGGAAAAGGCGCCAGAACTCACGCCAAAAGTAGCCAAAGTAGCCATGTCATTTGATATCATCGCCAAATCTCTAGCCAAATATAACAGAAGCGGTATTATCAACGGAGTCTTTACTATTGATGAATAAATAAGCCCATTTTGATCACGTAAAACCACAAGTTTAAATAACATGATGATTTTAGCGCTAGAAAAGACGAACACATGTTCGTAATCACCAACTCGCCCAACAACAAGTTCTTATTCACAAGTTTAAAAAAAGAGCCGTGGCGCCAACTGGAAATTTTTGCCGCCAACGGGGTCCAAAAGTAGCCAATTGGGCGCAAAGTAGCCACCAACGGCAACCCTGGATGGGGACTTGTACACAATTAAATTTTTGTTTATGACTTTACGGAATTGAAGATTAGGTCGATGAGTTGGGTGTATACCGTGTGTCCGTGGACGGTCTGAAGAGGCTGTACAGGCCGCGCCGATTATTGTGGACGCGCCGTGAGGTTATGCATAAACGGCGAGCGCTGGACGAGCCAAGCCCTTCGAATCATCGCGTGGCCGCCAGCGGCAGCCCTGACCTTGGAAGTATTAAAGCGACGCCCATTAAAAGAAGGCTAATAAGGTGCCCGAGTAATCGGCGGCAGGCTCTTTTTCCCTCCGCGTTCGTGCCTCTCCCCTCCTCGTTCACGCTCAAAGAGGTAACCGGAATTGCCCCCTCTCCCCCTTCTTACCTCACCCCTTTCCCGAAACCACCCCTCCCTCTATCTCTCTATCTCTCTACAAAAGCCCTCCTCTCCCGGGGCCGTCACGATCAAAAGCCTGGCAAACGACTCTGATTCGCTACATGAGCGATCTGTGTCTCGTTTCTGTGGCTCGCAGTCGAAGACCCCCCCCCCCCCCCACCCCTTAAAAAAAAAGAAACAAAAGCATTGCTTGGTCTATAGAGTTTCCTATAAATACACTAGAGGGAATCCTGGCGCTAGTGTCTATGGGAGAGAGAATAAAACATTTATTTCATGTTCTTTAGCGAGAAGATCGGTGAGTGGGATCCTTAGTCCGGGATCCCATTGGCGCGGGCCGCTGTCCTCGCACGTTTCACGAGGGCCTCTTGGGTCTTCGGATCCGAGCTGGACAGAGCTGCCTCCCACCCTATAATGTTGTGTTGTGTCCTGGGTTGCATAGGTGGGTTGTGTGGGCATTCGCATACCATGTGGTACAGGGTGGCTGTTTTATTGGCGCAGAACCTGCACTGTGATGCGTATGTGTCGGGATCGATCTTGGACAATATGTATGGGTTGGGGTAGGACAAGGTCTGCAGGCGACGCCACGCTACCTGAGATTCCTTGCTGAGGTTTGGCCCCGGGGGTGGAGCTGCAACACACGGTGCTTCAGCCAGCATAGGAATGATGGGTAGTACACAAATTTGCCTAGTCATTGCCTAGCCTTCGTTCTTTTGGCTCCGTGTGGCCTGAATCCGCTTTGCCGCAATACGAAGTTCAGCAAAGGTTTCGCAGTTACGCTTCACTACCTTGACCTCTTTAGGTTCACGAATTCAAATCGACTCACGAAGTTCACGACGGTCCATGCTTTTATCAGAAACAGAACCAAAGCATGGCAATAAACAAAGCCCCAAGTGCGCTCGAAGCCGGAAGCACGAAGACTAGGCAAATTTGTGTACTACCCATCATTCCCATGGTGGCTGAACGATCGCAGCGCCAGAGTCCCCTCTAGTTAATTTTAGGAAACTCTATGGCTTGGTCTTTGCGTTTTTCTGCGTTTATCCTTGCATCGAGTCATAACTAAGGCAGCAGTCAAATCACGATGCCATAAGAATTAAAGTCTCTTTTTGTTTTCTTTTATGCTCACCTGCCTGCATTGATTCCTTTCTTTCACGTCGAGGTGCACGTACGCGAGGCGATGTTTCCCTCCCCACCCCCTGATGTTTCTTTCTCTTGATTGTTTAAATGTTTTCTACGTTGCACGCGAACAATTAGGTAAATGCGCAGTGTGGTGTCGTACGTGTGTTCGGGTACGATATCGTCTGGCAGGTGATGTTGCTGCGGGTGTGTTCCTTGCTCTTTGTGTAAAGTGCGTGGAGTGGCAAGAAACAGGGAGTAGGGGGAGGGGGGGTCATTTGAAGGCGCGCGCTTTTTTTTTTTTTTTTCTGGGACAAGCGCCGTCTTACCTATCATGGCGCATGCACTTGTCGTCTCGCGCTTGATCTTGAGGAGTCAAACCAGCCAGCGTGCGTATTTTGGGCGCACTTTCTTGGTTTCGCGGCATCTTATTTGGACCAGTGGTGAGAAGTGGAGTTTGCTCGATTTGTGTGGTGCATCGTTGGTGTTTGCTACCCGTGTGCTATGCCAGTGCAGACAGCGTCCCACAGACGCCGTCTCACCGCAAAATATGGGAGAGACTTATCAAGTCGTCGTGGTAGGTGGAGGCAGATTAGTCTCCCTCTTTCTTCGTCTCTGCCCTCTACCCTCAAACCGGCGAACGCGCGTTCCCCTCCTGTACTATCTCCCTCCTGTACTTACTTATACGGAGCAAAAATCTGGAGGCTTACAAGAGTGTTCAACTTAAATTGAAGACTACTCAGCGAGCAATGGAAAGGAAAATGATAGGTGTAACCTTAAGATCAGGAAGAGAACAGAGTGAGTCAGGGAACAAAATAGTTGCAATCAAGAAGAAATGGACATGGGCTGGGCACGTAGCGCGTAGGCAAGATAACTGGATTCCAAGAGTAGGCAAACGCGCTAGGGGGAGACAGAAAGTTGGGTGGGCAAGTGAGATTAAGAAGTTTTCGGGTATAACGTGGCAGCAGAAAGCACAGGACCGGGTTGATTGGCGGAGCATGGAAGAGGCCTTTGCCCTGCGGTGGGCGTGCTCAGGCTGCTGATGATGATGATGGTGATAACTATCTCTCTCTCCATTCTTCAATGTTAAATGACCTGTGGCGAGTTGGGGGGGGGGGGGGGGGGGGTTGACCAATTTCCATGGGACATACGTATACTCTAGCGGTTTTCTGCTCGCACGGTTTCTGTTCGATGACTTATGACTATCCTTGTTATATAAAGCTTCGCCGTAGGTTGGTATGTAATAAACTTTATTCAGGTCCGGAAGAATCTTGACCCCCCTTTTGATAGGGACAAGACTGTGGGCCGCTCCCACGTTGTGTCGGGAAGGCCAAGGCTCACCGCCGCATCGTGGGCCTTCTGGGCAGCCCGGAGTTGATCAGTCCAGTCGAGGCTCGTGACCAATGAACAGAATGTTTCCGCCATCGATCCTTGGTCCATCTGGTGCTGCAAAAAAAGGACACTCCCAGAGCATGTGTTTAGTTAAAATCGCGAACTCCCCTCCCAGAGGATGTACCTAGCTTTAAGATCGCTAACTCCCCAGCAGTCGATACATAGAGGGGAGACCTCCGTGTACCTATACTGAAGATGGAGAGTGTGGGACTCGTAAAGACAAATAAAACTGGAGACCAACTAACTCCGGCAGAAGAAAGGAGCACAATGGCCTGGCGTCTGTTTATATATAGCGCCTCATTAGACGCTGGAGCTTTGTCGGGTCCTTGTCCTGTCCGCTTCCGTCACGATCCACTACCGAGGCCACTGATCGTGACCTTGCGCTCTCGTATATACAGGAGGCGTAGATCACGGCTGTGGTGATCGCGTATACGAAAAGAAAGGCGACCTTCGGGTATCACTGTTCTTCGTCCTTCGAATCTGCTCCCAAGGTCATATGTATCTATACTGTGACACTTAGAAGAACGGAAATTCGGGTTAGATTGTGCAGATTCGCCACGATGTCGTGACACTGGGGTGATCACGAAAAATCACCGTATCCCTTCACTGATGCCAAGGAAATCGCATGTGAAGGCCTACGCTATGTTGAGATATTCCCGGTCCTCTCTAGTCGCTCTTGATACACTTGATTCACTTTGGTGAGCGTTAATTCCCACTTAAGTCACTTGATTCACTCTTTGTTTCCAGCCAAGTTCTGTTTATCCACCCTTGATTGACATTATTTTCGCTGATGAACGCTTAAGTCAGATGATGCATTCTTCATTCACGCTTGATTCACTCTTGTTTTTTTTTTTTTTATTCGCGCGTCTACTCTCCTCTTCGCTTTCGTTTTCCATCTTTCTTTTCCCTTTCCCCCTCCCCTTAGTGCAGGGTAACAAACCGGATGCTACACTTCTGGTTGACCTCCCTGCCTTTCTCTCTTTTTTATTCTCTCTCTCTCTCTCTTGGTTCACGTTAGGTTCACGCTGAATTCACTCGCATTTGTAATGATAAGCATCGTGCGTAAACACATCATTTGAAAGGAGTGCGATTCGCCGTTGATAACATTTCTTCCTTGCACTAGGTGCGCGTGTATACGCGTGTGTTTGTGTGCAAGCATGCGTCTCCGTGTTTGTGCCATGATCGTAGAACGCATCACGTGGTGTACCACCATGAAGAAACCGGTAGTCTCGTCCACCTGGTTCCGAAAAAAAAAGCGTGCTACGAACCCACGACTTCGGGGATAGTTCCTGGCACGAGCGTGTTATTTATGGCCACACTCCTTTGTTACACCTATGCGTGGCGTATACGTGTATACTTTCCCATTCTGATATCTTTTTTTTTTTCTTTTTTTTGCATTTCATGAACCACCATACGCGCATGCGCATGTAGACGCATTCTCAGTCGTGTTTCCGCCTATTATCGGTTGCATAACGATTGCGCTTCCTGTTTTTGCTTTCCCTTCTGCTGACCCGGAACTAGCGCATCGCAGTTCCGGCTTGGGAACCCTTGCATCACAGTTGTCGATGGAAAAGAAGGAATACCGAATGTTTCAGCTTTTATAGAGCGTAAATCTTGAGGCCGGTGCAGTTGTAACGATTACATTATGTTTGTGACAACCAATTATGCCCGGATGCAGACCTGAGACTGTGCAACCACTATATGAAGCAGTTATGAGGCTCTGCAACCCTCAAAATTCCAAGTTGTTTCGTAGAAACCCCTTTCTCTCGAACATGCGTCCTCGATAAAGAGCATAGATGGCTTGCACCTGACGTCGCTGAAAAGCAGGTTCATCGCAGCGCTCCCTCCCCCTACTAAGTCAATGTATGGGGCAGGTTCTGCGCCCCCCTGCCTCTTAGGTGACTGGGGGGAAGGGGGAGGGCGCCCCCCCCCCCTCACACCGTGCGCACGCCTATGCTTTCCTGTTCTACCCAATGCTGCTTATCGTTTTTTTCTCCCAGAGTCCTTTTAATTCATAAGCAGCTGTATGCAAGGGCCTCCCTTATTTACTCTAGCAGAACTTTGGTTTGGGCGAGCTGGTTCATAGTCAAACTTTTGGGGGGGGGGGGGGCAGCGCTAAGCAACACACGGACAGAGACACATAGTAGACACCACGGGCGCTCACTTAAGCCCGTGGTGTCTACTATGTGTCTGTCCGTGTGTTGCTTGGCGCTGCTCTCACTTACTTAACTTCCTCCTCTCGTTCGTTAAAACTCCTTCTCTCACTCGCTCGTTGTTTAACCCTCTCTCTCTCTCTCTCTCTCTCTCTCTATATATATATATATATATATATATATATATATATATATATATATATATATACGTAGATTATGAAGAGTCTGGCTTCGGTTGCCGTAGAACAAAATAGGAAAAATATATATACGCCTCTAAAAAAACTGTTTATTGTGACGTTTCGATCGGAGACCGATCTTCATCAAGACCGATCTTGATGAAGATCGGTCTCCGATCGAAACGTCACCAATAAACAGTTTTTTAGAGGCGTATATATATATATATATATATATATATATATATATATATATATATATATATATATGCATGTGCGATTTTTTTTTCTCCTTTTTTACTGGGCGCCAACACCCATTTCGCTTTCTTTCGACGTCTCCAAGCAGCGAATGACGTGGAGAAAGCCCAGAGTATAGGGTTCAACCTTTCTTTCGCGACATGAGGGCAGGTGCATGCAGTCGAGACGCGCACCGATGTCGTGACGTCCAGAAAGGAGATCGAAGCGGTCGGCGCCGATCTACGGAAACACCTGGCTCCCCGGTTTTTCGGGACGGCACGCCTTTTCCCTAATCCTGGATTAAGTGCGTTGCCACGTGG
>JALIZH010020166.1:180000-217500 GCA_030522465.1 Rhipicephalus appendiculatus
TTGCGTAGAAATGGCGAAAGTCGCGTCTCCAAGTGAGGACACCGTGTCGCAAAGGGTTAAAGCAGTTAAATTGCGACTCGAGCGAAACAATATTAATCGAAGCTGTGCAC
Organism: Rhipicephalus appendiculatus; assembly: GCA_030522465.1. Classification (NCBI taxonomy): domain Eukaryota; kingdom Metazoa; phylum Arthropoda; class Arachnida; order Ixodida; family Ixodidae; genus Rhipicephalus; species Rhipicephalus appendiculatus. The sequence continues at coordinate 180,111 of JALIZH010020166.1, forward strand.
GTGGTTGCATATAGGTCGGCCAAAAAAAACCTGGAGCTCACTCAGACTCACTAAAGAAATATATTTTGCGCCTAGGGCTCGCTCGGACTCAGGCTCACCAAAATTTTCCTGAACCGGATTCACTCGGGCTCAGACTAACTAAAGCTTTTCTCAACCGGACTCAGTCCAAATCAATCTAACCAAAGTATTACTCACTCGGACTCACTCACGCTTAGACTCGCGGCTCCATCTGAGTCTGAGTGATTCGACTCATGAGTGAGTTTGCCGACCTATGTTAAAGGGACACTAAAGGGCAAAACGATTTTTCGCGTATTAGTTAAGTAAAATTTCACAATCCCGAAAACACCACTCTTACCGCTACACGACGCTTGGTAAGCGAGAAAACACGCGAAAAGAAAATGCGGGGGGAGACGCCACCTCGAGATTCCCGCACCAAACACTGTGACGTCATAGATTTTGAAGGCGTCTACTGAGTCCTACGTAGCTTCTAATCGATAAAAATGAGGTGCATTGTCATCTGTGGGTGTCCATAGACCTAGCATACGAAGTTTCAGAAAAAATTTCATCGAGCCAATGTCGCGAAAATACGAAAAATACGTTTGGAATTTCTGACGTCACGCGCGCAGATATCGGCGCCAAATTTAAAAATAGAACTTCAACCTTGATTTTCTCCGCTAATAGTGAACTTATGATAGTGAAACATATGGCATTAGAGTTCTCAGAGTGCAGTTTGTCAATCTAAACCAAGTCATTGTTTCGCTTTAGTGTCCCTTTAAGACTGGCTTGTGAGCGTAGCGCTGGTGGCGAAAGATATGGCACGCGGACTTGAACACAAGAAATGATAATTTTGTGAAGCAATGATAAGAGGATTTAGCCTGTTTGTGTGAGCCAACGACTGCAGATATGGTAACTGCGCATGTGAGGAGGGTAAGAAATGGTGAGGTACAATAAAATTTCGCTGCCAAGCGTTTTTATTTCACTGTGGTAAGGAAGGCAGACCTAGCGGGACATTAGCACGGCTATCCGAAGGTCGGATAGCCGTCTAGAGCCGCCTACGGCAACAGAATGTCTTGACCAAGACATCTATTAGCTCTTTCGGCTAGCCACTCAAGACGTTTTTCAGACGTGAAATAGCTTCTTTTGTGTTTCATGGGTAGAGAGACGACACAGGCGCTGCTTACAACTGACGTTTACTTTCTGAAAGACAACGTAGAAACATTCGTTTGATCACGCGCGATGACTCCGCCCGACAGCAATAAATAATCTACAATTCAGTTTCCACGGTCACAAACCAAAAATCAGCAAACCTAGTTCCTAATCCGATAGGGGTAAAGACGGGTGGCTTATGCACTGATCTCCCAATCTTGCATAGAGAAAAAAAAACGCCTGTATAGTATTTCTAGCCTGTGCCCCTGCGTCGCTTTTTTTTCTCTCTCTCTCTTTTTTTGCTTTTTTTTTTTTTTGCTCTTCAACATTTCAGACAATAATGCCAAGGAAAGTATAGGGGATATGATTAGCAGTAATTGCTGTTGGCAGGGAGGGACAGAACCTGCGACCATCGAATAACGTGTCCGATGCTCGGACGCGTTATCTGGAGGCTGCAGGTTCGGTCCCTGCCAGCGGCAAGTTATCTTTTCGTCCACTTTTCTTTCTTCACATTTACATTACAATTACTACTAATGATATCCCCTATACTTTCCTTGACATCATTGTCCGTTAAGTCTCATTAATATTGTGTCTAACAAAAAAAAAATACAAGCCCTTAAATTTCCACTTTTTTCCTTCATGTATACACATATGTGATTAAGCTGTCTTGACTGTTATGTTATATCTTGACTATTATACTAAGTTTTATATTGTGTGTGCCGCTGGTTGCTGGTTTGTTGTGCTTAGAAGTTTGGACCTTATGTGCTTTATGTTTTACACCTCTGAGAGCTAAGGAGTAGCCGGTGCCTTAATTGTGTGCCGAGGTCTCCTTACATCGTATCAATAATATAAAAAAAGAATGATTGATAGCCGTGGCATAACTTGAATAACTCAGGATTACGGCATCGTCTGCGCGCTGCTCTGGCGACGATAACGGTGGTGATAATGGCTGTTAGAACGAATAAGCAAATAATATGAAGAGAGAAAGTTAGCCTGGCCTACATTTTCCCGGTCTCCTGATTAGAACACACTTTGGCAGGTTCCACTTTACGTTGCGTTCGTATCGCGCGCCTCCAAACCAAAGGCATCGTAAACTGAGAACGCGCCACGTACAATCAGAAGGACTCTGGTAAAACCAGAGAGAAAACGTACAAAAGAACTAGAGTTAATGCCGAACTTTCCGACGAGAAAAGCAGGCGAGAGAGAATCAAAAGAAAAGCAGTCCTGTACACCGATTGTAGTCCCCACCCATGACATAAAATAAATGATAAAAACGCGGGAGGAGCCTACTGTGCGCTAGTCGCGTCTCTCAAGGCAGTTAATAAAGTTTGACCAAACGGCCCACTGCAGTGTTCGAGTACACTAGTTCCATTCTATAGTGCAACCAACTATGCCCAGCGGCACCTTTATAGCGTGTGCTGCCATCTGTTGCGAAGATCATCAACGGTTTGGAAAGTAGAGAACGGTTCTTTCGACAGGCGGCGACACGGACCTTGTGGAAACCGCAGCGCCGCGTTGCACTTCGTTTTACTGCATAACAGTGCGCTGCTTTGTGCTGGTACTTCGTTTATAATAAATAAATCAGCATTGGAATGAGTTTGCTTAGAGCTCGAGCTACTGGGTGGGGCGCCCTCAAAAGTTGATATTTTTTAGCAACTGTTGCGGAACTGTTTCTTTCTTTACCGCTCCATTCGGTAAAGAAAGAGCTCATCTCATTCTATCATCACATTATTGAAATGCTCAACAATTTAACCATACCAAAATAGGTATGATAAGCCACTCATTTGGCTGATTCCATGGCACATATAGTCGAATGTGAATGAAGAAGAAAACAAAAACACAGCAGTGTAACACTAATACTGCATGCTTTGCAGTAGCAGAAAGATACAGGTGAATGGCCTATCTTATTTTTATTTTTTTCGATTTAGTTGATTAACTTCGAATATTTACCTAGCAGACCGAATAAATTAATGTGTGTAGCAACGGCGATCATGACGACCCAGTTGCAAATAAAAGACTGTTGTTTGTCGTCTACTGCTATTATACACTGTTATCTGGCTTTGTGGCGCCATCTTGCGGACGTCGGATCAAATAGAGAAGCTGCCGGCTGGAAAGGGCGTGCCTTTGCGCGCTTTGGTTGGTCGTGGCGCGCGCGGCGGCAACCGAGCAGCTGTCGTGGTTCTTCCGCTCTCTCTCTCTCTCGCCCCTTCGCACTTCGCTGGCTTCGCTCCCTTCTCCTCGAACTACTGCAGCTTGAATGGGTCAGCCCGCAGCAACGCGCTCTGTTTACATGTCAGTTACTCGTTGCCGTGTGAGGACGCATCGCTGTTGAATCGAGATCATCCCCCCCACCATCCCAAGGGTGTCGTCGGATAAGTGATGCTACGCTAATGGCGGCTACGATGCCGTCACCGTCTTCACCGCCTTCCAACGCCGCCGCTCATCGAGACCGAGCAGCGTCCGCCGAAAAGAGGACCGAACACTCGCGCGGCGGCAAGTCGATCGCCATGGAGCTCGCTCCGCGTCGCGCTTGCTCGGACGTGGGACATCACCGCCGCAGCTCGGCGACCGCTTTCAACGGTGCGCCCAGGATCAAGAACCGCGTTCGCACCGCCGATCTGGAGCAGCTACGCTTCATCCTCGAGTGCTTCTTCCTCTCGTTCGGGCCCGAATGTCCGCAGTTGGGCCGCAACCACCCAAATTCGGATCCCGAGCGCTACGCAGCGGGCCGTCAGCAACAGCAACAACCTGCCCAGCCGCACTACCGACGGCGTAGCAGCGTCGACTCCGCTAGCGCGTCCTCCGCGTCGACTTGCTCTACAATTCGTTCTTCGTCATCGTCGTCGTCTTCGTCGTCGAATAACACCGATCAGCTGCCCTCGGACTATGACCACGACGCGCTACTGCGCGAGGTGCTGCGCCTCTTCGAGGCAGGCTTGGATGGCAACGGAGGACCCGTACTGCTGCGTCACCAGCACATCGCCGAGCTCGCCTCCATGTCCATCCATGCCCGGAGGCGAGGAGCCCGAACCTCACTTCACCGTCGGACCCTGGGGCATCGCCGAGTGCGGTATCTGCCTCGAGACCGTACCCCTGTACAGGCGACCCTGCTGCAACTTCCCCGCCTGCACGCCCTGCCTGAAACGCTACTACGCGTCCCGGGTGCGACAGAACAACATCCAGATCGAGTGCTGCAACGTTCCGCTGTCACCAGTTCGTCTCGCGGGACGAGATCAGCGCCCGGCTTCCCGCCGACTCCAAGGACCACTTCCACCGTCTCCTGGTGACGGCCAACGTCTCGACCAAGACGTGCCCCCCACTGCAACCACGTCACCCGGCGTCCCAAACCCGACAACCAGCCGCTCAAGTGCGCCGCGTGCGGCGGGTCCTGGTGCTACGCTTGCCACGCGCCCTGGCACGAGGGCCTCAGCTGCCGCCAGTTCCGCAAGGGGGGACCGCCTGCTCAAGGCCTGGGCCCGCACCACGGCCCACGGCCAGGTGAACGCCCAGCGCTGTCCCAAGTGCAAGATCTTCATCCAGCGCATCACCGGTTGCGACCACATGCACTGCGCTCGCTGCAAGACCCACTTCTGTTACCGGTGCGGCGACCGGTTTCGGCAGCTCAAGTTTTTCGGCGACCACTACAGCAAGCTGAGCGTGTTCGGCTGCAAGTTCCGCTACAAGGCTGACAAGCCGCTGCAGCGCAAGGTGGTCCGCGGCGCCGTCTTCGGCGGCAAGCTAGTCGCCGCGCCCATAGTCGGGGTCCTGGCACTGTGCGCAGGGTGTCATCGTCGTCGGTGTTGGTGCGTTCGCGTTTCCCCTCTACGGTGGACTGCGGCTAGTCCAACGCTACCACAGCGTCAAGAAGTCGGTCAACCTCGAGAATGACTCGACGCCGCGCCTGGTGTGTTTCTCGTGAGTCGTTCGTTACCTCTTTATGTATGACCACCCACCCCCTGCCTTGTTCTTTTGGTTTCTTACGCAGGCCCCTGTTACAGACTTGATCGGTGCCGATGTGGTAATAGCTACGCGTAACCGGTGATCTTACAATACCGAAAGCACAGAAATACAGAAGGCTGTATTCGCGCGAGCGCCTGGTCTTCTTGAAAGAATGCATTTCGCTCGATCGATAGCAGCACCTCACGGTGAGCTCCAATGAAGTCTCGCGCGAGGCGTCATAATTTGCTTCGATCGTCCCTTTGCGCAGTCCCGCTCTTCTGCTTCTCGTAAGCTGCAGGTCGTCGTAAAACTTTCTGGTGTACGGCGTTACCTACACGAGCCTGGTCACGCTGCTTGTTGAAGCTGTTGTACGGCGTTAACGTTGTTCTTGTTGCCAGTTTTCGGGACTTGGAGGACGATGAAGAACCCTCTTGTGACTTGATGCTAACTGCACGTATTCCCACGGCCCTTGGAAACCACTAAAAGGAGCAGGTAGTTATGGCTGTGTTAGGTAGTTAGTAAGGATCGTTTCTTTAAACAGGTGCTGTAAGTTCTTGCGCCCATTCAATATGCTGTCATCAGAAGCATTCGATCATGTTTGGACCAGGAATGTATGCTATTCGGCGAAGCCCTTCTTGTTTGAAAACTATTGTTATCTTCTACCACAAAGTACATTCTATCATTCTTCTTTTTTTTTTCTTTTTTTTTTTCATTTTGTATGACCAAGTTGCAAAATATGCCACACTCGGTGGGGCTTTTGAACAAATGTCTTCCTATTTGCCTTCGAGTAAAAAAAAAATTCATTCTGAGTGGTGCTTACAAAGACGACGTTGTTGGCAGCGTGAGTATTGCTTGAAGTGATAGTTTAGTGAGAAGTGCTACTTTCTGCTGAGCAGAGGACGATTTCCTTTTCTTCGTTAATCACTTTTCAAATGTAACTCTATGGCATAATGGTGAGACTTCGAGTCATATGTGTTTCCTACGTCACTCTAGGGATTTTTCGTTACCTTATGTAATGCTATGGGTAACTGGTTGTTTTCTTAGACGTTAACTATTACAGCTTTGTCGGCGGTGTTAGTATAGACTTTAAAAGATTCTGCTCTCCGTGAGAGACTCCGGATGTTCGTGGTTTGGTGTCAGCTTTTCTGTGTTTGATCATTTCCCCGGATGCGTATGACACCCCTGGGAAGGTGTTGAGGAACTTTGGAAGGGTGTCGTCTAAATGATGATATAGTTGTTGATCAGCTATAGTGTGTTCAACCTTTTCGTTTGCACTGTGTGTGTGTATTTGTGTCACTACTTCCAGCAAATGCGATCAACTTACACATGTACCACGTATCGAAAGTTTGTATATCGATAGACAACTCTAGTGCTCTAGCTTTTCAGCATCTGTGATTGTGTATCTGGCACGCCACGCTCTGTGCGTTGTTTGTGAAAACTATTGTACATTATATGAAGACAATATTAATTGTATAACTGTGTACGCCACGTCCACTCGTGTTGTAACTTGTCATAAATGAGCACGGAGGCACACTTTCTGTACCAGCAGCCAGACGTTTCAATAATTCGGTATTATCATGACGTACGGGCCAGGCGCATGCGGTTTACTATGGAGGGAGGGTGGCCCCTTTAACCTTTGCCGCTAGTCCTCAAACCCACTCACTTTTTACTCAGATTCAGTTCTTTAAATGTCAGCAAGCCACTTGCTTCGCGCCGTTGTCGTGTGATCTTGATGCTACGGCTGAATGATTCACCAACCGTCTCCCGTCTTATCCGCTTGCCACTCTGTTTTAAAAACTGTCGAAGAACTTCATATGAGCCTTTCGATTTTTCCCCCCGAACTTTTCACGAGCTTTGCAGGCGCACTGATGGTTTCAGTGCTCGTTCTGATGATGCCCTCTGAGGCGTTTGTGTGCCGCCGGTGCTTGAATGGTGCCTGTGGAAGATAACGAAACAGTAGTAGTAATGGTAGAAGATGTAAAGGGTTGGCGACACTTAGCCAGGTGCCTCGAATAACATTTGTTGTAAGAAAGCTAGCAGGGGTTCGTGTGCAATGGTCGTCTGCTTGTATGGTTTAGAGTTCCGTTCTAGTACCGTTCTTAGGTGGGTGCCGTTCGGGTCGGTGCGTCTAGCGGTGTGTGAAGAAAGCACACATTGCGAGCTCTTTCACGGCAGCGTTTAAACCCCTTGAATGCCGCGCCTGATTGCCCAGCAGGGCACCCACTCCTTTGACTTTTTCAACCGAGTTGTTTGTTGGCAAACCCGCGGCAAACGAAATTCTCTTTTCAGTTTGCTCAGCGACCTCGGTGGGCCTGTTAGATCCGCGTGGGCTTCTTGAAATCGCGAGGATTACCGACTTGGTCTGCTAGTGAACCTGAAACGTTAGGAAAGTCAACCTGTTTTGTAGGCGCGAGATGTTTTCGAGATCCGCAAGACCCGCTCGGTTCTCGTTTCTGGGCCGCTCAAGGGTGTACGGGTCCTTGCAAACTAGCGAGGACACGGACATTCACAGGGCTTCTTGAAGACACAGTCGTCCCCGCACAGTCTTATCTGCCAATTCTACACTGATAGTGCGCGTTTATATAGATTGGAGTCTATTACTCTTTACTTAGAGGCACGTTTCCGGCAGGGTACGGACAGGCTTCCATAGCGGTGATACGCGGACTGGTTTGGTTGGCCGGCATTGAATGGGAAGTTGGCTACTCGTTGAGGTCGACCGATGGCATTGTCCTTTAGTTTTGTTTTTTCTTACGTCCCCGGATGACCTCGAGTTCCGGGGCAGCCCTTCCTTATTCCTCCGTTACCTTGGGGCATCGGCCGTGGCACGGTCGCCGTCTCCCTGGAAGCTGTTTTTATTACTTCCTTCTTCGCGTTCGACGACAATCTCGGCGCCGTTATTATACCGCTACCCCTTCCTGCGCCCGTTAACAGTCAGCTGTAGTTTTCATGTGACACCCGTTAACAGTCAGCTGAAGTTTTCATGTGATCTTTGAGTGTTTTGAGAGCTACTTTTTTTCTTACGTAGTGGTTCCTGAAGCGCAGTGATTTAACCGTAATCTTGTTTGGTTGGTAGCATCAGGTGAGCAACGAGCTCTGAATGCTTGATTTTTCGTGTCTCCAGAATCGGGGCGCAAACTTTTGGAGTCACTGACAAGAAAATAATGAATTCGATATGTGGTTAATCATGCAGGGTGCTTTATATGATACGACAGCGTAGGAAACCAAATACAAGGAGGAGAACGGCTTCTCTACGCTGTTGTATCCTAGAAGCTTGTACCACCTTCTACCTAGTTTCTATGTTAGAATATGCAATTCTGTGATTTATGTAAATTAATCTTCAAATTACGTCACGAATGTGCACCTCGGGATCTGCGAAATTTTTCGAGTGTGTGCTGCTGCAAGCCGAGTTTAATTTGTGCAGTTGGGTTAGGACCTTTGACTAAAACAGTACAAAATATTGTGTGAAAATTGAAAAAGGTGAGGTCATATTCCTTGTCACATGCTCAGCTTGATGTCACCTTGCTGAGGTGCTTTGGTTTCCGCCTACCGTGCTTCATTGAAAGCGTAATCTGTACCTTTTGACACTAACTGTTGAGCGTGTGTGCATAACAAACCAAAATTCTCCTTGTTTTATGGTGTATAGGCGCAGCATTCCGTAGCTATACATGCAGGCGTGAGAAATTCTACTACAGGGGAAGTTGAAAAGGAGTAAATTGAGCCATCACACCTTTTCTACGCCACTTGAACATTATTACATCACTTCCTCGAAACTCTCTAAGGAGCCACTACTGCGGCTTTTGCCGACGTCTCCGTTGTCGAAAAAATCGAGACAACGAAAGTCGAAGCTTGCGGAAGTTAGCGAGAGGCCTAAGTCAGTGAGTGGAATCGATACTCCATTAAGCCCTCCTTTTTATGACACGCGCCGGCGAACGCATCAGGGACGAAGAATAGAACATTGATTTCCGATTGCGTGCTGACCGCTCCCGGCCGCAGCGGGGCGGTTGCAGTTCGTTACGTAATTTCGCGCTTTATGGCTCACTCCTTTCCGGTGCCGGTCGATGGATTATAGATTTTTAATCATCCACGGAAAGTTTCGACGCTTCTACTTACGCTGGAGATTCAGTTACCCAATAAGGTCGGCAGCCATCTTGGTTCGACTTCTGCCTTTCGTTGAGCCTTGGGATTGGTTCTCTCAATGCTCCCACTATGCCGTAAAAATTGGGATAAAAAAAAACACCTGTGTTTCTCTAACTCGCATATGACACTAGCAGCAATGTCAGAGCTGTAAAAAAAATTGAGGCTTGTGTGAGACCAGCATAACGCCAAATAATTTTTTTCACCTTTAAAAACAGACTGGCATCCAGGAAGTAACGCGAAGACCAAATCTAACGTTCAATAAATCTAAAAAGAAAGAGAAAAAAACATGCGCTTGATATTAGTGTGTGTAAGCCATTCATTCGATAGAGAAAAAAAAAAGGAAATCACTGATATTTTAAGTTTATCTTGTGAGATCCTACGCCTCATTCGTCGAGCTCCGATGAGAGAGCACTTTATTTCAGACTTTGCGAAGAGAACAGAACATTAGGAAAGTTTCGTTGCAGCGGCAATGGAGGATAGAAAAGTTGGGGGTTTCCACTGCGGTTTGTCTGCATTACTAGCGGTTGGTGATCTTTCAGAACTGTAAAGTTCCTTTCTCGACACTTTTGAAAGTTTTTGTGATTAGGAACTGACTAATGACCATGCTGGGCTGCTGCCACTGTTATACACGTGTGCAATTTGGCAACCTTGTGTGTAGCGCCGTGCTCTGTGACGTCACACCACCCCTGAGTCGAGCCTCGTCGCAGTGAATCGCTCGCCGCACGTTTTAGGTGTGACTCGTAGTGATTACAAGTGCTGCCCTACACTTCTCGCATGGCGTACAGTCGAACCCGGTTAAAACGAACACGCGCAAACAGGCAAAATTCGATATACTGCGTACTTCGATATACCCAAACTATCGTGCTTGAACGAATTTTCGTGATGGTTTCGTTATACACGGACCTATCGTTGTCAGTGGATCCGAGAAGCTGTGAAACACAATCAAATCAACTGAAGACATAACTATGGATAGTAGCACTAATTCTTACCTGTGACGTATCAACACTTCGTAAGCACCGCCTCAGAGATTAGTGCACGATGCGAACTGCTCCTGTTGAGTTCTTGTAGAACTGCTGTTGGGCTAGTTGGTGCATATCTGAATTCAATAGTTAATCCGCGCCAAATTTACGACCACATGAGAAGAAACACATAGACAGGACGGGCGCTCACTTGCAACTGTTTATTCCTTGAGGCGAGAGGGGGGATCTATATTATCCCTGTATTCCTCAAGGAATAAACAGTTGCAAGTGAGCGCCCGTCCTGTCTATGTGTTTCTTCTCATGTGGTCGTAAATTTGGCGCGGATTAACTATTGAATCCTGTTGAGTTCATTAACCTTTACGGCTTTATTGCGCTAGGCAGCGGATGCTTCGATATCTATATAGTAAGACTTCGTTATAGTAACGTTTATTCACTTGGGTATCGATCAGTATGCTTCGCCTGTTCGATGTAGAGGATGATTCGCATTATCCGGGTTCGTTATAGCGGGTTCGACTGAACGTCGTCTACTACTCGTGACGTGTTGTATTATTCTGTCCCCCCCTCTGGTCCTGAGATCTATTCGATGTCTACTCTTTACACCCTGTTTATCTAACATATGTGTGGATATGAACTGCTGCCATTCCATGTAACCTCTGTGTATACCTCTTGTCACATTTTGTTTGACTTGCCTGCCGTTGCCTCTACGTCACTTCTCTCGATATTTCTTTGTATGCCTGTTTCTTGTGATCCAAGGTTCGGAAAAGTGTGTGCTCTTTTTGTGATGCTATTTATTTGCGCGTATTTATTGTCGGAAGCACGACAGCGAGGTCAAACTGATGATGATGTGTGGCCCGAGGAAGCGTTGAATCGTTGGATGTGGAAGTGTAAACCCTCTTGTGCAATACAACTGGACTTGTGTAACTACTGCCACTCCGTTGGATGTCTTCGTGTGTACCTCATTGGTTTTGATCTTCTTTTTTTTTTTACACACACATTTCACCGCTGATAGTTGTTTATCTCTTGTTGATTTCCTTGGCAGAGGCAGCCGTACCATGACTGTGCCGTTTTTTTTTTCCTTACTAAACTCTCTTACTAAAATTGCTGAACACTACGCAGTGCCCGAAAATCGATAGTTTACCCATTGTTGCTAACCGTTCTTGTCGCAAAGATAGTCCCGGTAGCAGCACCAGCGAGGGTTCTGTCAACTGGCCATTGACCAGTGCCTCATTCTCAACAACTTGCGAACCTCAATGCTCTGGCGTTTTCTGGGACTAGCTTTTTTTCTTTTTTTTTTCTCCACGTAGAAGCACACTTAGCCTTCTACCTACTCATGACCAGTATGCGTGCATTCCCGTTGCCGTCATTTCAGCCGTTTCGAAAGGTTTTCTCGGTACGAGCTTGCCCACAGGTGTTGGTGAAATCTGCAGACCTTCGCGTTTTTTTTAGGTTAACCGCCGCGGCGTGCAGTAGACTTCTTACTAGGCGAGAGGTTTCGCGTCTTACGTCTTGTTTAACACGCGCCGGACCCTGACCTCCTTCATTCCGGGCTCCGTGTAAGTTCTACGGCGTGTGTATTATTCAGGACCACGGACGACACTTCGCTGCCCGTGTAGATTTTGACGGCTGGCTGCCCCGTTCCAAGATGGGTCAAGGAGGTTTTCGGAGCCTCGAGGGCCTTTCGCAGCTCAAGCAACGGGTATCTGTGTACTTGAAGACGAGTCTCGAATTCAAGTGGCCGTGCTTGGGAAAACCGCGTCGGGTGCTTGTAGAGGTTCTGGGCCACATCTTGATTCGCGGTTAAGACATTACTTTCTCCTATTCTAAAGGCCTCGGGGGGCGAGTTCTTGTGTGACAAATGGTGTGGCATTGAGAAAGGCGAACTGGCGTGAGCGCGTAGATGTGTCTACGTAGAAACATTTAACGATGGAGATGCGCCGCGTCATATCTTATTTTGTTTTTCATTTTAACTATCCTTTTAGATTCCGCTTAACTGTCCCTTGCACATTCTACGTTCCTGGCACTCGTTCCTACAGAGAGCTCTTTCTTTAAATTGCGGGAATTGATACAAAGAGACTGCTAATGATGACGACAATCCTTAAGCGTGCTTTAATGCCATTTGTTGGCAAGTAGTGTTTTTTTTCTTCGAACTACAGCGGGAAAAAAATCATTTTTGTTGCCTGGGCCGTTTGTCCGTATAAAAGTTGTTAGGCTTCGAGCCAAGATACGCGGCCTTTAGGACGCGGAAGAGACGTCTCTACGTCTGCTTCATATTCAAACGAAAGCAGAATTCGCATTCGAGAGAAAGAGGGGAGAACATTAGGCGAACGGTCGTTAAGGACGGACCTGTTTTGCAGAGTTTGAATGTTGGATTGGTGGTGGTGAGCTTTAAATCTCTTTTCGACGCTCATTTGGGAGTCTTCTATCACTGTGATGACCAGTAAGTGGAATTTCATTACTGTGGATTCAACACGCGGAATTCACGGCCACCACTGTCTCGTCCGTAGTTGTCTATACCTCTGCAACTTGTCACTCCCCTTAAACTGAGTGGTTTGGCGAGACAGAAGGGACAGACAGAAGACAGAACACATTTAAGGGAAATCGCATTCATTTCAATAGCGTATATTTAGAATAAAAAACAAACAAACAAAAGAGAAGACACTTGAAGAGTTTCCAAAAATGTACGATCTCAAATTACTGCTCTAATCACGTTGGACAGTTTCCTTTGACATATAGGTCTAGGGGCATCCATATAGTCTACGGGCAGCCATATAGGTCTAGGTGTAGCCATATAGGTCTAGGGGCAGCCATATAGCCATATATAGGTCTTGGGGCAGCCATATTGAAGCCGAAGCTCTCATCTCAAGGCATGACGCGTAGCTTCTGTATCTCCTCGTCGAATTAAGACACTACTCTTATCGAGATTCCGTATCTAATCACGTTCACGCTGATAACGACGCTCGCGCGGATGGAGCATTTCGCAAACTGACCGAATTGAGATACGCTGCAGACAACACTCGGCATCCTGTCATTGTTCCATCTCTTCCCGCAAGTCCTTGCTCGGCCTTCAGGATGCACGTACTCCGATGTCGACCCGGTTCTTGTGTTTAGCGGACACCATACGAAGCCACATGATGGAAATAGCCGTTAAGAACACGACCGTCTCATTTGCGGGACTTTGAATACCAAATTTTACGGGCAGGCAGCGGGATCTGGCGAAGCAGGATCTGGCGACATTATTGTTCGTTAGGCGTCCCTTCGTCCTTCCGTGTTATAGCGGACATGGCTCGGCCAATTGTGACACGTTTTTTTTTTTTCTCCGTTATGTCGTCACTCGCCATTGATGGCGCTTTCATCTTCCGTTGCCGGCAGTCCATTTCTCCAGGCGAAGTAATTAGACGCTCGCAGCTCTTCTATCGCTCTCGCCATCTCGGCATTACTCGCGTAGCTGGATCTTGCAGCCTGCTACATACGTCATCAGAGAGTGGTCGTTTCATCACACCGGGGATCCCACTTAAATGAACGGTTCGAGTCGTACTCCCACCATTTGCTTCTCGCTTTGTCGAAAGTATCCGTTTATGATGTTGCGTATAGGTCTCACGTTTGCAACGTTTGCACGTCTCACGTTGCAACGATGGAATCAGCAGCGTCACGTTACATCCTTCTCTGTGAGAACATTAGTAGATTGTGAAAACTTCGGCGCGTTTCTTGTTGGACCTGTGCAAGCTTGTACGAGAGGATGCAATCGCGTCGCTGCTTTAGTTGAAAGGAGGAGGGGCAGGTCTTGGCTGACTTCCCAGTTGCGACCTTGTATCGCATGCAGTTTTCGTTTTGAGGTGGGAAAAAAATGAGGAAGGGTGCATCCTGATATCGGTAGCGTGGGAGAGCTTGTCGCCGCGTTATCCCACTAATGAAACATCTCGAGCAACAAGTGATATCTCAAGGAGAGCGGAACGGTTCAATGTCGAGGCTGGGAAACAATTGAGGAAAAGAAAGTTCGATTGAGTTTCGACTTCGCTGCATTTGTAAAATCGTTTCTCGCGTTCGTTCGCGAACTCCTGCCACGTGGCGTATGTTCCCACAAAAGACTGGCGCAGTTGCGTAATGAGTGTCGGCGACGGAATGCACGGCATCCGATTTTCACCTCTCAAGTTTTCCTTGTGCATTCTTGGCTTTAGCGTCCGAAGCTGAATTATTTATGTGCGAGCAAATCTGAATTGTTCATTGTATATATTAATGCGAATGCGGTAGTTGAGCTCGGTGCAGCGACTGTTCTTTATTTTTATTTCTTTTTTTTCCGAGAAAGTTCCACAATAATTCCAAAAATGCCATGACGAAACTCTGACGGAGTCAGCATAGTGTGTTAGAATGGTGTGTTTTCGTGTATGATTAGCTCCAAATGTTATCGCTTTTGTAGTAGTCCCTTTGGGCCGTAAGAGGTAGTAAATTACAGGTTGTGTTATTACGCTCAGCTGGGAGCTTTGTCAAAGAGATGCTAGAGTTTGGTCTACTGCACGCGACCGCTCTTATAAGTAGTGCACTCTTCTCGTTGAATCACATAGGAATTGTGCCAGTGGTTGACGTCTAGTTGTGTGCACAAGCGGGTGTAGTGTATCGGTATGTGTACATATGAGTGTGGTGTGGACTCCTTAAACCGGAGCTTGAACCCCAGGCTTTCCGAGCTGTATTACTTTAAGCGCACGGATGCTCCCGTTTTATGTTTTGGGGCTGATGTGCATGCGATGTGCGCTGAATCTTTTCCTTGCACCCTTGGAAGATTGATAGTGTTTTCCGGCGTATAATAGCTTTATATAGTAGGCTTGATATGGTATAGAATGTTCACAGAACCTCAAAGGCGACTTGGTTCGGAGAAGTCGATTTCGAAGCGAAGGCTTATAACAAAGGGTTAATATGTACCAGTGGTGATGTCAGCTGATCTTCGGGGAGCAACACAAAATGGCGGTGTTGGCCCAAAACGTGTGGGTCAGCTGACACCCCACGTCATCTCTGGCAGATACACCTCCTTGTGTAGTTAAGTTCGACAGAATGTAATGACATCGTCGTAACTGTCAGTCTTCTTAGGGTTTAAAGGTAACGGTTCAGCGCGTACGATTCAAGCCCGGTGTGTGCAAGTCCGCGGGTCGGGCTGACACTGTAATTCCGCACATGTGTTGAAATAAAAAAAAATGCATGGAGTGCACGCAACATCTTGTTTGTACATTTTTTTGTCTTCGTATGGCGATGTTCGCGTACTCTGTGCACGCATTGCGGAAAGTGGAAGATATGAAATGCTGAAAATAAAGTGAATGGTGTTATATTGAGACGGTTCGTCGTTTTATTTCGTGTGCCTTTGATGTGCGCGTGACCAGCGATATTACAGCTGGGCCGCAGCTGCACATGGAGCTTCATTCATCGAAGTGCACTTGCTTATATGCGCAGCACGTGCGAGCGACTGCTTCCTTTTTTTTTTTTTTTGATTCTTATAAATGCGTGTTAAAACAGTTCGACAACTTACAAGGCTATTAGCTACACAGTTGCGGGAGTAAAATAATATATACGGCAATGAATAACGGTAATCAATTGCAAGCCGGATCGTGCGAGCTATTTGCGAACGCTCAGGCTATAGCAGGGGTCTCAAACTCATCTCAGGCAGCGGGCCGCAGCCACAGATTTTCGTCCCGCAAGGGCCGGGTCAGGGAAGAAGGCAAGAGCGGGGGGGGAGGGGGGGGTCAGCAGTAGTTTAGTTCGTACACATTGTCAGGAAACATCACCATTGAAAAGAAAACCTTTCCCATATGTCATATACGGGTCATTTCTGAACAAGTTTTCGGGCCAGGATTCCATCCAACGACATGTCGATACCGATCTCCAAAATGAGCAAAATTTGAACACTGATTTTGAAATAGTGTTTCTGTTTCACGGTTACGCTTCAACACGGAGGGTGCCTCCGGAAAACAATGCTTTAGACCAGTCATGCCTGTGTAGCTCACGAACATGCTTATTATGAAAAAAAAAAATATGGGACAAACATAGCCATCTGCGGGCCGCGGGCCGCAAGCGAGAGGTTGGCGGGCCGCATGCGGCCCGCGGGCCGCGTGTTTGAGACCCCTGGGCTATAGGATTACAAACCATTTCATCGCACAGCAGCCCCATAAAAACTTACACATTTCAAGTACAAAAAAAAATTATAATAATAAGGCAGCTTCGCAATAGTGGTGCCAAGCCTGAAGAATGTGCCGAGCTGGGTGAATTACCTTCTTTCTCTGTTTTTTTTTTCTTTCTTTCTCTTTCTCTCTGTTTTTTCTATCTATTTTATGTGTCTGTTTATTTCTATTTCTTTATTCTATCTCTGTCTATTTCTTTCCCTTTCTTTCTCTTTTTCTTTGGTTCTCTCTATTTTTACTTCTTTATTTCTCTTTCTCTCTTGGTCTTTTCCTTCGTTCTTTCTTGTGTCTATTTCGTGGCGTATTTTTCTATCTTTCTTCCCTGTCTTTCTATCGCTTTCTTTCTCTCTCTCTCTTTCTGCACTCGTTCTCTCGCCTATCAGTGTTATTGCGTCCCACGGCGGACAAATCGGAGCGCGTGTTGTGGGAGCGAAGCGGAAGATGGAAAAGAGGACGATGATGATAATTTTTGTTCATGACTAACGGGGCTTCCCCGAGCCTAAACAGCTCGGCTGCTGAAAGCTACTACACGAGAAACCACGACACGACGAAACGACAGCAGCTTCCGCGCAGTACATTCCTCTGTGTCACAACTTGCGCAATCAACATGCGCCAAATATAGTTTCTTGAAGCAGGTCGCGAGTCCACTTGTGTTTGGTCTGGCAACTAACGGTCTTCGAAAACACCCGATTCGGTGTTCGAGGTTACCGTGTTTAGGTAGCAACGAAATTGTTTTCTGCCATCTCGAGGTACACCCGGGCGCATAAGTATACGGACCACGGAAGAGCTAGCCGAAATCGCTGTCTTCGCCGTCTAGTCGTGAGGCGTCTGCTGTCGAGAGCATCACTTTGACGAAACAGCTGTCTAGAGCATTACTCTGACGTAATTTGTCAGAGAAATGCTCTCGACAGCAGACGGCTCACCACTAGACGGCGCAGGTGGCAAAGGTGTACGGACGGCAATGGCCCATATACTTTTGCTCCCAAGTGTACTTGCCAGTTACATTGAACTGGTCCGTTCCTATAATTCATGACCACTTCAATTCAATATTTTGCTATTTCAGACATACATACAAAAGGGGACTCGTATGTCTCCTGACGAGGCCTTCATCCCGGACTTACTGTCGATGTTCTCTTGTTCATCGTCTTGCTCTGTCGAACAAGACGATGTTCTCTCATTCGCGGATGACAATCAGGGTAACCGTTGGGTGCAGATGAAAAGGCGCCAGAACTCACGCCAAAAGTAGCTAAAGTAGCCATGGGATTTGATATTATCGCCAAATTTCTAGCCAAACGGAACAGAATGGCATTTTGCGCAAAAACGACACGAACAAGAAGGGGTACCAACTCGCCCAACGCTCCGTTCTTCTAAAATAGAACAGAAGCGGTATTATCAACAGTCTTTACTATTGATGAATAAATAAAACCATTTTGAATAAGTAAAACCACAAGTTTAAGAAAGAGGCACGGCGCTAACAGGAAATTTTTGTCGCCAGCGGTGTCCAAAAGTAGCCAGTTTGGCGCAAAGTAGCCACGAACGGCAACCCTGATGTGATGGCGATCGCCATCGTTCCAGCGGGACACATCCTTTCAGTGACTTCCTGTCGGCAATCTAGTTGCTGTGACGCGGGGCTGTGCTGCGTCGGATGTCAGGAAGAGCACCGGGAGTGCACAGCCTTCGACGGAGGAAATGCTCTCGGGATGACTCATCGTGACAGTCCCCTCGGGAAAGCACAAGCGAAGTGCACATGTGAAAGGAAATGCCTACGCGAATAACGACGAAAAGGCGTTGTCGCGGAACATTAACTTGTCTGATAAGCCGCAGTCACACCCGCGCAGCGTTGTAGAAATGAGGTGCTCTGGGATTATGACGACGCAGATGCCCGTTACGGTAGTGGAGGAATTGATGATGTGACTTCTTGCACACACCGAAAAGATTAGGCGGGGGGAGGGGTTGTCAAACTACTTCCCCCTCCCCGAAAATCTTTAAATTTGCACATGCATGTGACGCTATGAATGGAAGACGGGCCGTGGCTTGCTTGCTTGCTCCTCAATGCTGGCTCTTACCCACTACGGGGGATTGGCCAAGAAGCCGGCGGTTAAACTAAGTGAAGAAAAAAAAATTGGGCTAGGGAGAGGAAAGGAAAATAATTCTTTTTCTTTTTTTTTTAAATTGAATATGGTAATTTCTCGAGAAACAAAACAAATTTCAGTAACCACAGAGATTGATAGAATTTTTTTTTTTAAATATATACTTCAAAGTTATCCCCAATACATAATTCTTGAGTAGGTCATACGCCATGTCTTTATTCTAATGCACTTCTTCCTTCTCGGCTTCTACTATCCATCACTGCCTCTTACGTCACATACATATATACGCGCACACATACACGCACGAACATACAATTAAGGCTGGTTGTAAGTGCGTATGGCTTGCATAATAGAGGCATAAGGGCGTACGTGTGAAAGGCTTCTTGAATAAGGGCAAGGCACTCAAAGAAACAAGATGAGCGGTGAACACTAGCATAAAAACAGTAATACCAAAACGTTCCGCCTCCCATAAGGGCGCTTTGTTCATATAGTCGAGAGCCTTGTTCCCAGCCGGAACGCCTTTATTATCTTTATCTGTATGTTCTGGTCAGCATCTAGTTTTGTTTTTGTTTTAAAATTTTCACTATGATTGTTTTCGAACAGGTAAGTCTACGTCAGAACCCTGCCTTCAGCGCTAAGACAGCGTATATGGAAAGGGCTCATTTAAAACACTTATGGGACTACTGCCGTCACTTTTGAACACCTCGAGTCACGTTGTCTAAATGTTTCTTACGACCCCAGGTGTTCTTTCGAGCTCCAATACCTTTTTTTTTTCTCGGAAGAGGTGACGTTATCATGTTAGCCTTGCCCGACAGTGGTCATCGGCTTTAAAGGAAATTGTTCGATCCCTGCCACGGCGGTCCCACTTCGGATGGAGGCGAAATGCCTGAGGCCCGTGTACTGCGCGATGTCAATGCACGTTAAAGAACAGTCTGTCTGTCTGTCTGTCTATCTATCTATCTATCTATCTATCTATCTATCTATCTATCTATCTATCTATCTATCTATCTATCTGTCTGTCTGTCTGTCTGTCTGTCTGTCTGTCTGTCTGTCTGTCTGTCTGTCTGTCTGTCTGTCTGTCTGTCTGTCTGTCTGTCTATCTATCTATCTATCTATCTATCTATCTATCTATCTATCTATCTATCTATCTATCTATCTATCTGTCTGTCTGTCTGTCTGTCTGTCTGTCTGTCTGTCTGTCTGTCTGTCTGTCTGTCTGTCTGTCTGTCTCCACTACGGCGTGCCTCATAACCATTTCGTGGTATTGGCACGCAATACCCCAGATATTCCATTATGTGTTATATTAGTAACGAAATTCAGTTGGCGGGTGTGGAGGCGAGGTTCGGTAGCACTTCGCCGTGGGAGTCGCCCTAGAACTGTGCATTCATCCCGGCGTGGCTTGCACACCAACTCGACCATGACCGAGCCTCTTCCGTAGTAGTCGGCTTCCTTTCTTGCATCCGAGCCAGAACTTCCGTGCCAGCTGCAAGCGATGTGAAATCCCGTTGCATCAGCTGTAGCAACACCGGCAGTATATAGTACAGCGCCAATCGTCACCGCATGTGGGTACGTTTATACATAAGCGTGCGCAGGGTTCCCCTTCAGGGGGGGGGGGGGGGCGAAGGTTCGTTGCAGCGCCCCCCTCCCCTATGAAGTCAATGCGCTCTGTCCTGTGTTCTATCTTGTGTCCGTCCTCATTTGCGCCTTAAAATTCTATTGTGAACGTGTACCAACTTGCCCAACAAAAAGTTCTCAATGTATAGGGCCGACTTTGCGCCCCCCCCCCTCTTATGTAACTTGGGGGGGGGGGGGGGCTGCCCCCCTCTGCCCCCCCTCGTGCGCTCGCCTATGCGTTTATACCTTACTCGCCGCCTCTTTGCGAACTTTCGCAACGTCCCGCCGGGATGATTAGGCGCGACCTTGAGCACGTCACGCGGTGTTCCCACCCCTACATTTTCTGCACGTCGGGGGAAGCTGCTGCGTACGTGGGTTTTGCTGTCACCCCAGAAGGGCAAGCTCTGGCCTCGGAGTGCATGCGCAGCTCAGCGCGATGCCACATGTAGTACGGCAGGGAAGAAATTGTCTCGCGTCCGTTTGCAGCAAGAGCTGCGACTCAGTCTCGCTGCTGGGGACACTCGCGATAAGGTGGCCTCACCCCCCCCCCCCCCCCCAACCCACCCCCCTCCTTGCGCACACGAAATAAGAAAAATGTCAGCGGAAAATGAGTCTTCATAGAATCGTCAGCTAAAGAGCTGCTGCGCTGGTTCAGAACACAAAAACAACGTCAACATTGAAGGCGCAAGAACCTTCAGCTTTATGAAATATCCGGGGCGCTGTACAAGTCGGACATCGTTGCGCGCCTAAAAAAGAAAAAAGAAAAAAAAAAGAAGGAAGAAATGGGTCGTGAATTTGTATTCAAATAAAGATTTCACGAATTCGCAATCCCCATCTCGCGTCCTCGAGGAAGAACACAACAAAGACGAATGGCTTGGGAGACGCAATGCAGCTGCATGAGGCAATGGCGCGTTCTTCGCGACACGTCTGCGTGCTGGCCCTTCTAAAGTAGACCTGTCATGGTTGCCAGATCTCTCCACGCTTGGCGCATGCCAGATTTGGCAAGCGTGGATCTGGTAAGCGTCTCCGTGCTTGCCAGGTCTACAAGCTTGCCAGATCTCACTACGATCTACCACTATTTGTTCCGCGGTGTATCCTATAGTGTATAGCCCTGGTGACGATCTTACCCTGCCACCAGGAAGTTTCTTACAATATAAACAAGATGGGAAGCGCACTTAGTTGGGCTAGTTGGTTCTGCATGTCGAAGATGTGGATGCGCTTTGAACATGCGCACAGAGAAGACACGGTATAAGCACGTATGTGTCCCGTCACCTCTCTGTCCGAGTCTTCAAAGCGCATTCACGTCGTCGAAAAACAAGAGGGAAATGTGGCACCACTGTATCTGTTGGTTCCCGAAAGAGTTCTACGCCATCTTGGGAATACCGGCAATATGGGTTTGCGAGGCTGTACCTCTAACGTGCCTTGCCCGAAAACGGGACCATGCGGCTGCATTAGCTAAAGCTCGTTTAGAGCAAAATCTTTGCGCAACGCTTTCGCTCACACGGGGCAGCGCGTCACGACAGGGACCGAGAGAGATGAAACTTTATTGTGTCCTCGCCGAGGTCAACGGAGGCGGGGGCCGGGAGACTAGCCCTACCGGATCGCCCCTTCCTCAGGCGGCGGCCAGACCTTGAGTCTTAGTGGTGTCTTCGGCCAGCCGGACTGCTCAGAGTTGGTCATCCGGGCAGGAGCTGAGCGGCATAGTCGCCCACTGCTCGGGCGTGGTTATCTTATGAGAGAAGACACAAACTAACGCTGTGTTTGCGTCTTCTCTCTCGGTCCTGGTCGTGTAGCCCTGCTCCGTGCAATGAATGCCCAAACAACTAGCCCAGTAACGCATCTTCGCAGCTTTCGCTTGACTGCCTTAGATCTTATAATAAGATTTAGTCAAGTGAAATAAATAATAAGCAATTGGAAAAGAGAGAGAGACAGAAAGATAAAGATAAATAGACGTTTATTATTTCAAGAGCCGGTGAGTTGTCTTCACTTTTGGGAGGTGCCCCACGACCATCCTTTCTTCTAAGTCCAGATAGGCATTGACCGTTGCTGAAGCCTCTGCCTGGTTTAGCACCTTCCTCTTGTCCTCCAAACTATACTGAGCAAGGAAAAAATTACACCATCTCCCGCTAAAGGGGACCATGAGGCGATTCGAAGCAGCATGGGGGGGTGCACACCGCGTTTCCATCGGTTTGACTAGGTGTTTCCGTTAATGTTTCCGTTAATGTTGCGTGTTTAGTGTTATCGTTTGTGTTTTGTTTATGTTCTTATGTTGTTGTTAACGTAGACACTAGGTGTCTACGTTAACGTGTGCGGCGCAGCTACTCAGCGTGTGTGTTCGACCTAACGCGAGCCTTTTATCTAAACGAGGAGGGGGGAATGTGGGGAGAGGGAGGTTGGCTGCGGCGCAGCCACAGATGTTAGCTGGTGTGTGGAGAGGGTTTGCGCATACGCAGTAAGGGTGGTCACGCCGCACACCGGATTGAACTCCGCCATAAGCTGCTTCGCATCTAAAAGAACAGACAACATGTCGTAAAGCGAGCATTAACCGTGCCTCCGGCCTTCAACTGTCGCTGAATACGATCTTCAACGCGATGCACGTGGCCGAAGTGACGACAACATTACGTAGCGGCGCTGACGGGAGAAAAATTCGTGAACTAACCGCTGCTCCGCTTACTTGTATTTTGTCAACCAACTTGAATACTAACGCGTTGTTCCCACTAAGGCTTGGGGTGTCTCTACAACAGCACCACACAGCGTTGCAGCCCATATAGAGCGCGAGTGTACGTTCATAGGCGTGCGCACGGGGGGGGGGGGGGGGGGGGTCACCTGGTCACCTAAAAGGGGGACGCGCAAAGCCAGCCCCATACATTGATATAATAGGGAGGGGGGGATGCGACTCTGAAGGGGGGGGGTTGCGACGAAGCCTCGCCCCCCCCTGAAGGGGAACCCTGCGCATGCCTATGTGTACATTTGAAGAAACGTACTCGCATGTATAAAAACAATCTTTAGTGTGTAGTGTTAAAGAAAATGCTGCCAGCCACACCTGCCTTGAAAGCTTTCTGGCACCCCATATGTGAGCTCATCAAGGGCCGGCTAGAAATTACCGATTCCCTTTGTCACGTGCTTGGTGGTCTTTAAACCACCAAGCTTTTATTGCTAGTTTTGCTTACGTGTGGGACTTCGAAATTCTCGGTGAGGGTCAAAGACGTAGAAATTGCTTCCTAAAAGGTAATTAAGTTTACACTTGCTATAGCCAACGACAACCTAAGAATAAATGCAAACTCCGCCCACATTCGTCTCAGTCCCACCCAAAGAAGATTAGCGTAGAATGCCCTATCCAATCGCATTTGCTCATTTTTGTGACGTCAAATAGGCCTTTCGCGTAAATCAGGTAGGTGATTTTCTCACACCCACAAGTGTTCAAGTTACTGGTTTTTCAGTCGAGAACTTGAGATTCCTGCCAAACTTCGGCAAAGATTCCGACGTCAATGCTCAGCCAAAAGGTAATACTTCAAGTAGTGATGACGAACTTTTAATTTTTAGTATGCCTGGTAATTGTATTAGCAGCGAGAAAGTACTTCGGGTTAGAACAAAATCTACTTAGCACTGGCTTTCTTTCACAGATGATTGGCAGGTTCGCCGCGCAGTTCTGCGGGCAGGGGCTTGTGTTTACACTGGTTGTGACCGGACTGTAATTACATTTCTTAAAATGTTTAAATATAATTAAGTCGCGTTGCAAGTGAAAAACAGCGCTAAAAAGACGGGACAAGGAAGGACACGGGACCACGGCGCTGACTAACATTGGTTGTTAGTCGGCGCCGTTGTCCCTGTGTCCTTCCTTGCATCCTGTCTTTTCAGCGATGTTTTTCACTCGTAATCATGAACCAACCAGCCCAAATGCGTACTTTACTGCAGTTCGTTGCAAATTAATGCTGGCCAAATGACATTACATTACTATTGTTACGTACTCCGCTTAAGAGGCGGGGGGGGGGAAGGGAGGGGGGGGGGAGGGGGGGAGGGGTTAACGGGCACTGAGGCAAAACGGCCGCGGTAATTGTAGGAGCTACGTCGTCGTCCTCTTCTCGCGTTTCCCCTATTTTTTAATTGGCAGTGACACCTTCGTGTCATTATTACTTTTGAAAGTAATAAACTGACTTTGAAATTGCTTTACCAACAGTTGGTCAAGCAACGTTCTCCAGGGCTTCGATTTCGGATGCTACGTGGCTTTTCTGTGGGCCTGCCTCGCTCCCATGCTTGAGGTTTGGAACTCCGATCAAGTTGTACTTGTTCTTTTCCTCTCGTTTTCTGGCCAATTTTTTATGCCGTAAAAGGCAGTGGACATGGTAAAGAGTAATTTTCTTCAAATTACTCGCGTGAAGTAATTCATGACATCGCTCATTACACTAATAGTAACTTGATTACTGTAAGTGAAGGAAAGAAGGGTAAATTTAAGGGCTTGTTTGCTTTGTTAAACACAATATTAATGAGAACTAACAGACCATGATTCCAAGGGAAAGTATAGGGGATGTTATCAGAAGTAATTGTAATGTAAATGCGAAGAAAGAAAAGTGGACGAAAAGATAACTTGCCACCGGCAGGGACCGAACCTGCGACCTTCGAATAACGCGTCCGATGCTCTACCACTGAGCTACGGTGGCGGTCATCCCTCCGTCCTCCTTATAGGGTATATATGTGCATTTAAACGTGGGAGCGTTTAAATGAACATATATACAATTACTTCTGATAACATCCCCTATACTTTCCTTGGCATCATTGTCTGTTAGTTCTCATTAATATTGATTACTGTAATGTCATTACTGTGACTTCATTACTGCCAAGTGTGGCGAGGGTATACTCCTCGGCGTCTGTATCAATCGACAAAAATTTTGCCAACAGTTTATGTCGTCCGTAGCTTCGGCGTCTGAATGGAACGGAATGGAAAAACTTTATTTTTGTCCTGCAGGACGCGCTTAGCGCGTAGCGGGCGTCTCCCCACGTAGGGACCGACAGGGAATACCTGGCGGCCGCTTCGTGGGCCTGCTGGACGGCCCATTGCTGGTCGGCGAGAAGTGAGCTCTTGAGGGACCTCTCCCACTTGTCTGAGGTGGAGTCGGGAGGAGCGTTTCTACACTCCCAGAGCATGTGTGCAAGTGTCGCCGTGTGTCCGCACGAGGGGCACGTGTCGCTGGGGTACGCGTCGGGATAGAAAACATGAAGCTTGGCGGGGTTTGGGTACGTGTGCGTTTGTAGTAAGCGTAGGGTGAGCGCCTGCGCTCTGTTAAGTTTGGGATGTGGGGGGCGGGAAAATGCGGCGTTCAAGGTAAAAGTGTTTTGTGATGTCGTTGTACGTAATGGGTGCATCCCGATTGTTCTCTAACTCAGCGAGATGCGGTTGCCCTGTGGCGGCGCGGTCGGTAAGTGCGCGCGCTGCGTCGTGGGCGATCTCGTTGAGGTTGGATGGGGCGCCCGGCACCCGGCCGAGATGGGCAGGGAACCAGATGACAGTGTGGTGCTTGAGGGTACTCGGGTCCGCGCTGCGGAGGATGCGTAACGCCTGGTCGGAGACGACGCCACGTTCGAAGGCTTTGATGGCCGGTCTGGAGTCGCTGTAGATGACTTCCCGTTTGCTGTCGAGCACACCTATGGCTATAGCTACTTGCTCTGCTACTTCGGGGTTTCGGGTGAGGATGGTGGCAGAGTTAAGAATCTGCTGCGTGGATGAAACCGCGACCGCGGCGAAGGCTCGGTTGTTGCGATAGGCAGCGGCGTCCACGAACGAGACGTCGTCCGCTTTCATGTCTATGTGCTTGAGAATGGCGGTCGCCCGTGCAAGGCGTCTGCCTCTGTTGTAGTCGGGGTGTACATTTCGCGGAATGGGAGCGATCGTGATAAGGTCTCGGATTTCACGAGGAATCAGTGTCAACTCTGAAGGATCCCTGGCCGTCGAGGAGAAGAAGCCGAGCTCGCGTAGAATATGGCGCCCCGCCTTGGTGGTCGTGAGTCGGGTCAACTGCGCTCGTTCGCGTCTGAAGCTGCATTCGAATGATGATCGTACGGCGAAGCGAGAGCGAACGCGTCCTTGAGCGACGCGATTCACGTGCGGCGGACTTGCGACATGCAACTGTGCCAGAATTGGAAATGATGGGAGATGGCGCGATCGTACAGGTCGAGGCCGGAAGTATCTTCTCCGCGCTTAACCATGGTTGTACAGGCGTACGTGGGTAGGCACCCAGCGTCGCCTGGGCCTTGTACTGAAAGCGCTGTCTACCTTGAATGAAAAAAAGAGAGGGGGGATAAAGAGAAACATTACGTTGGGCTGCCATAATGTAGAAATAATATTATCTGGGGTTTTATGTCCCAAAACCACGATATGATAACCAGGGACGCCGTAGTGGAGGGATTCGGAAATTTCGACCATCTGGTGTTCTTCAACGTGCACTGACATCGCACAGTACACGGGCCTCTACCATTTCGCCTACACCGAAATGCGACCGCCGCGGCCGGGATCGAACCCGCTACCTTCGGGTCAGCAGCCGAGCACCTTAGCCACTGATCCACCGTGGCGGACTCCCACTCCCTTGCTATACCGTACTATGCTATGCTAAGAGCTGCTTGGCACGTAGCCGATTTCTGTGGCGCGTACCCGTCGAGATTTGCGCGGTCGACATCGGCGCGACTGCAAACTTAAACAGCTGAGCTGTTTAAGTTTGCATGTGCATACAAATGCATGTGCATGTGCATACAAATGCACATGCGACCTGGCGCACCTTCGGGAGCCGTGTTTCTGATGTATACACTGGCGGGTTTTTATAGCAGAGACGGAATCACTTGTGCGATGGAGCGCATGGCTATGGAACGCTGTTGTTGCCCGGAGCTGCTAGTTCGCGTTACCTGCAAGCTTCCAATCATCTTTAGTTATAGTACAAGGACCTAGCATGCAGTATGACTGGGATAGGTATCGTTATGGCGTCGGTCCTTTGCATATTTCTGCCGAAAACGTCAGCTGAAGCGGTCGGCCGGGCGCTCTAGACGAGTGTGATTCCGTCTGTACCATGCGGCAGCATATGACCAGCATATGGTAGCATATATGTACCATGCGGCAGCATATGACCAGCATATGGCAGCATATATGTACCATGCGACAGCATATATTTATGAGTTGAGAGATTTCCGGCAAGGAAATCTCTTAACTCATAAAAAGCTTGACCTGGAAAAGCACGAAAGAAATGGCGACAATGGTAGGCTGAAACATATGCTATGCATTAAAAAAAAAAACGAAAACATTTCGCGCTATCGATATGGCGTCAGACCGGTCGATTTTCCCGTGGCGTTATTTCGTTCCTTTTTTCATTTTTTTTCTAGTCCTCCCGTGTCTTCTGCGGATACAATAAACATGTCAAGCCGTGCAAACTCATTCGTACGGCAGTAAAGAGCTTAAAATCCACATGCCCCAAAAGCGCGCGTCCAG
The DNA here is from genome assembly GCA_030522465.1 of Rhipicephalus appendiculatus. Classification (NCBI taxonomy): domain Eukaryota; kingdom Metazoa; phylum Arthropoda; class Arachnida; order Ixodida; family Ixodidae; genus Rhipicephalus; species Rhipicephalus appendiculatus. The sequence goes on from JALIZH010020166.1 coordinate 207,646, forward strand.
TCGGAGAATGGGTTTTGCGTGTGTGTGGGCGGGCAGTGAAAAATGGCGAGGCTGACCTACATTCTCCTATGCGGACCATGCTTGCGTAAATGCGTGGCATAAATCTTGCTTCACTGCTCACGCCGTCCCCCCCTTCATTCTGCATATATTCGAAGATTCCTACGCGGGCTTGCGCGAGTGTAGGAATATATATATATATATATATATATATATATATATATATATATATATATATATATATATATATATATATATATATATAGAGAGAGAGAGAGAGAGAGAGAGAATTCCCCGGCTGGTGAACCATCCTTTATCCTTCGTCAATATGCCAAAGCTTCACTCTATGAAGGCTGGCCCCCAAACTTTAATCAAACCCAGATATTTCGTATACATTTCTCACCTCAATCGCACGCACGCGCGCGCACACACACAAACACACACACACACACACACACACGCCCACACACAATATGATGCAAATTTTATTTATCCCTATACGGTGAATAATCAAAGGATACGGAAAAGGTGGGTCGAGCCTTATACGATTCCCCACTATAAAACCTCTATAAAAAACCAAGGAAGTGTTTAGTCACGATCCCGCAGACCCAGCTGTTGAGTGCAGACGAGATTGTCACGCGCCTTCGCCGAAATTCCACGGCAGGCACTTCACTGATCACACGTCTAGGCTGCTAGAGGCGTCCTCGGAAAACAATGGCCCATTGAGGCGTCCGCTTGCATCTTGTTGACTCTTCTTTTCATTTCTCTTTCTTTCTTTCTTTCTTTCTTTCTTTCTTTCTTTCTTTCTTTCTTTCTTTCTTTCTTTCTTTCTTTCTTTCTTTCTTTCTTTCTTTCTTTCTTTCTTTCTTTCTTTCTTTCTTTCTTTCTTTCTTTCTTTCTTTCTTTCCTTCTTCCTTTCTTTCTTTGTACCGACGAAAACAGCAGACTCGGCTTGACCTTTTAACAGCCAACAGGGCTTGTTGCTGAGCTAGTTGGTTCATACTTCAGGAAAAAACATCTTTGTTGCGAGATTATCCTGTTTGACAGCCTTTATAAATCGGCCTGGTTTCGGAGAATAAATAGTTGGAAGTTGGCGCCCATGTCTGTCCGTTTCTTCACTTCGTCCCTGTATTCTTTGCGCCGTGAATGTTTTAGATGCGAAGCAGCTCTTTGACTAGCCTGTGTAACGCTGTCCCTCCGTGCGTCCGTACGAACGCGCCGCAACGCGCTGCCCTCGCCGCAGGTGTTGGAGCGGTGCCAAGTAGGTCACGCCGCAGCAGCGCGTTGACGTCACGCACCCCTCGCAGTGCGCGCTGACGTCACTCTCTCCCTCGCCTGCCACGCGCTCGCCGCAGCGCCCGCAGCTGCCGCCTGACGCGCAACAAGACCTACGCCAGCCATCGCTTCAAACGAATCTTCCAGCGCTCACCGCAGCACCCGCGTTAGCGCCGTTCAACCCGTGACGCCACCCGTGCGCAACGCTGCTGCTTCGCATCCCATCAGGGTTCCCTTTGGGAAGATGGTGTACATTTTTTCCTGAACTTTTAACAGCTGTCGCCGTAGTAATATTGCAAAAAAAAGGCGAAGCTTGTGCTAAGTCACGTTACGCTTGAAACATCGAAGCTGGACGATTATGAAGTCTAACCTAGCTGTGTCTAGGTTGTTGCTAGGCTTTAGCTAGGTGATGCTAGGTTCTTTCTAGGTCGCTTCTAGGCTAGGATTTAGCGCGGTGATGCTAGGTTGTGAGTGCAGACGAGAGAATCACGCTGAGAATCAACGTAGAATCAAATACGCTGAGAATCAACGTAGAGACGTTGATTCTCAGCGCATAGAGGTTCGAGTTAAACCACAAAGAGTCACAGACACGACACGGATGCGCAAACTCCAGAGACAGAAGCTCGCGCTGAAACCAAGCGTTCGCACCACTCATAGATCTACGGGTGCGCGTCGTCGTTGGCGTAGGCCTTCCATCGGATCGGGGTATTCTCGCAGCCGCCGTTGCCTTTCCCATTCCCTAGTATTCTCTCGTTGTATACGTACTCGGTATACGTACTTTCTTCCCAACAACAATGTTAACTTACGACACGTATACACATATAATCTTAGCGCGCGTACCGTGCGGCAGCCTTTCGCCTCGGCGAATCGGGAATTCGCGTACAATTGTGACCTTGACGTCAGCACCTGCAGCAATTGGTGCGAGCCGCGCAGACAGAGCCGTGTGTACGTACATCCGGCCTCGCGAAGAAAGACGCGCGGCAGGTGTTGGTGGGGAGAGATCACGCGCATATGCTGCCGAGAACGAAAGGCGCAAAAAAAAAAGAAATAAATAAAAAAAATTGTATTCAAGACAACTGGAAAGGTTAGAGGGAAAAAAATAATAAAATGGATGCCGAGTAACAACGCAGGCCTGCGTTCGTGACTCACCCAGCCAGCGATTTTCTTTTTCTTTTTTTTTTTGCATGGGTGGGCGAACAGCTGCGGACATGGAGGCCTTCGCTCCGCTATTGTTGCGGCTGACGCCGCCGTGGTTGTCTCATATATATATATATATATATATATATATATATATATATATATATATATATATATATATACACACACTAGTGACTTTCGTGCTTTCGAAAATTGTGAGCAGTTTTTATTCATTACAAGTATCAGAAGTACTTTTACAAGACGTCAACCAGCGTTTTAAGTATTGTTTCGGGTGTCCTCCTTTATGCGTAGTATGAAGAAATTTTATATTGGGATTTGTTATGTTTTGTACTGATTGCGTTGTCTTCCGCCTTTACCGCGACGTCTGTATATACCTCCTCTGTGGCTGCTTTGGTGCTGCTATTTTGTGACATTCTATTTACGACTTAACGTGCGTAATTACCCCCAGTGATAATGCCCAACTCGGGCGTTGTAGGCATTTGTAATATCTTAGAATTAATTAATGTACGTTTAATTAATTAATCATTTAATTAATTAATTAATTTTGCAGACGCACTTTTTCTGTCACTTTCGTGGTGAGCATTGAAAAAATAAGACAAGTACCGCGTTGAAATCAGAAAAAAAAAGTCTTTACTTGATGCAAATTAGGACATACGAACCTACGAACTGCCTTATGAAACTATAGTCGAGGCAGAACATACTTCATAATGTTCATGTAATTATAAATAAATGTTGTAAGTTGCGAAAAGGGTATCGTATTTACTTGGTTGACAGCAGCACTGGCTAACTGCCGGCTTGTATGCACTTATTCTTTGCGGAGGTTGTTTTGTTGTTGGATATATTGTTGGATATATTGATGGACTCACGTCAGCTTTATTTAGCTATCCGCTCCAATAACAATGCAATTAGATGAGACGTATAGTATAGTACGGTGCTTCTGCCTACTCCACTGGGGTAGCCGGACAGGACGGGTGGGGGGAGGGTCAGACTACCCCACCCCCTGAATTTTTTTTCTATTTTGCAGATGTACACTGTATGTACAGGCACACGAACAAACACAAGCGCGAACCTATCTAGAGCGTCTGTAATCCATAATCAACTTCGCGCCAAAATTACGACCGCACTAAAAGGCGAAGAAACATATACGAGTAGACACGACGTCCTGTCCGTGTATTCCTTAGTCTTTCACTGTGGTCGTGATTTTGGCGCGAAGTTGACTATTGATTCCACACATGCTCCAGACACGCCCAACAGCGAGAACTACACTGAAACCTCATTACAACGAAGTTGCATCTTACGCGAAAATAAGTTCGTTATATCCGAAAATTCGTTATAAAGGTATATTCCTAACACTGCATCTAATGCAAGACTATGCTTCATTTACTTTGTTATAACCGATATTTCGTTATACCCGAGTTCGTTATATCGAGGTTAGAGTATATACATAGAGTAGTTGAACACCCCCTCCCCTCCCTCACTGCCGAGAATTCCTCGCTACGCATCTGTCCTACTTAGCACGCTGCGTCATTTCACCTTCTGAAAATTAACCACATTTTTTTTTAAAATAAAGAATCTGTCTTCAGTGTTTTCGACTTTTGCTTTTTCGGCCTGTTTTTATTTACTTTCACAGCTGCGGCTTGCCGTTTATTCTTCTCCGTCTGAGTCACTATTGCGAAACCAACGTCTTTCTCTTCTCTCAGTCCTTCTTTATTTCTATCTTTCTTTCACATAAGAAATGAAAATTTCCTTCGAAGAAATGCTGCCACAGTCGATGACGGCGTAAGAAGAAAGCAGAGATGCGTCAGTTCCAGCTGTGCCATCGCTCGTTCCTTTCGCTGTCTTTTTCTTTTTTTTAATTTTGTTCTCGCGTAAATCTTCCTTGGGAGCTCTACGCTACAACTTCCCATAAAAAGTAGCATTTTTATGTTGTCTACCCTAAACAAACAGCAACCTCATAACGCCACACGGGTCTAAAATAACTGAGGCATGTGGAATTACGTTCTAAGGTAGAAAATTGGGTAAGTTGGAAAATACTCACGATAGCCAACACAAACTGTACACAGTACACGAAAAGGAAAAGACAACACAGGTGCTGCTCTAGCAACTGAAAGTTTATTACGAAAACAACGAATATACATATACATGGGCAGGAAAGAGGTTGTCACATAAACCACGCTCACCCGAGGAAAACCAAAATCCAACAACTATTAGCGCACATAAATGTTCCCAGCTGCGCACGTTCTAGAAAAGCCTTTTCTTCATCAGCGTCTGTGTCGCCTTGTACTGTGTTCTGCTTGTGCCGGTCATCATTTGGAATTATGTTCCTCTAGCACTTTTAATCGTTGAACTCCGTATCATACATTAGATATGCTACCATATTGTCTTGCCTGACACAACCTTGATGAACACCAGCAGGTAATGAAGCCAAGGCGGGCCTAGGGGGCGTTAATTGTACTGTTTTAAGTGCATTGTAGTAATTGCGATATCATCATCATCATCATTAGCCTGGCTACGCCCACTGCAGGGCAAAGGCCTCTCCCATGTTCCGCCAATCATACCGGTCCTGTGCTTTGTGCTCCCACGTTATACCTGCAAACTTCTTAATCTCATCTGCCCACCTAATTTTCTGTCTCCCCCTCACGCGTTTGCCTTCTCTTGGAATTCAGTCAGTTACCCTTAATGACCAGCGGTTATCCTGCTGACGTGCTACGTGCCCGGCCCATGTCCATTTCTTCTTCTTGATTTCAACTGTGATATCCTTAACCCCCGTTTGTTCCCTGACCCACTCTGCTCTCTTCCTTACGAAGGGGGTTCAACTTAAATTGAGGACGACGCAGCAAGCGATGGAAAGAAAAATTATGTGTAACCTTAAGAGACAGGAATGACGATATAGATGCGAATAAATTAAAGCGGGTGACAACTTGCCGCCGGCGGGGCTGCACCTGCAACCTCCAAAGGTTGCAGGTTCAGTCATAAATCTAAAGGCTGCCGTCGTTCAAGCGCCGTGCGAATGATGAACGCGACACGTGTATTGTCCCTATACGATTACTTGAAATTCGCTGACAAAACAAAGGAATCGAGGCTTTCTTTTGAGGGTTCTCTGCGTTTGAACTTGTGTAGCGTGACATTTCCACGAAGGAGTAGTATATTTTTGTTTGTTCATTTGCAACTCAGCGATCACATTGTCGTCAGACGTTTGACTGGATGAATGAGCTTCAACGCTTGCGACTATCAACGTATCTTCTGAGTACCAACGCTTCTGAGAATCAGAACAGATTTTTTTGTCAAGGAGGTAACGGTCGCTGAGATCTTAAGTATGTTGTATTTAAGGACGACGCTATGACGAAGATACGTCAGTTTAGACGAGAAAAGCGATTGTGTCCCAACACTTGCTATTCGGCGAATTTCAGACGTCGACGTTGGGTTAGAACGGAAAATGAGAAGATGGCTTGAAGCGAGTGCAGCGAAGTTTCAAAACTTCATTATGATGCTTAGGATTCCCCCCCAGTGTCAATACAACGTTCGTTAGCTACTCGATGATACTTATCAACAATAAAAATCACGCCATATCCACGAAGTGAATGATGATGAGTGGGCGAAGCTCGATCGTTTTCATCCATGGCAGAAAGAGAATGTGTGGTCTGGAACGCGCTTATACTTCATGGTCATCAGCGTCATCGTCATCGTTATCACGTGTAGTGGGTACATTCCACTATACTGGAACGCGCTTATACTTCATCGTTATCACGTGTAGTGGGTACATTCCACTATACTGCGTCATCGTCATCTTTATCACGTGGAGTGGGTACATTCCACTATACGTGGCTACCTACCTACTACAACTACTACTACTACTACTACTACTACTACTACTACTACTACTACTACTACTACTACTACAGAGGAGGGACAGACCCACACCCTAAGGAGCTTCGCCCCTAAAAGAAATTGCTAGACATGCGCGGAACACGAAGCACAGTCACAGCGAAAGCTGGAAGAGGGCGGCATTTCTAGAGCCCGTTGCAAACTATTGGGGCAACTACTATAAGTAAACTTGCAAAGTACCCACTACGTTATAAATCATCATAATTTTTGTGAAGTAGGGAAGCACCCACTATATCGTTATTCCTCGTTACGTGGGGAAGCGGGGTCCCCGCTACACATCTGTAAGGCATTACGTTCACTTTGTTGATGCCGCGGCTGATGACGATGAAGAATTGTGGCTGAGCCTTTTGTAATGAGTTGGAAGCATTCAACGCTCCACTCGTGATGCAACTCGCACTGTGTGACGCCTGGTAGTTATTTTACTTTTCTACAACGATGTATTACATATGTTAGGGTGATTTCTTGCCCGACATGACGCCTGAATAGGGTCTTTCTGCGAAAGAGTTTCAATCGTTGCTATGTGGTAGAACATTGGACTGCCACGCAGAGTGCCTGGGTTCAAATCCCACCCGAAAAAATAGATAGATAGATAGATAGATAGATAGATAGATAGATAGATAGATAGATAGATAGATAGATAGATAGATAGATAGATAGATAGATAGATAGATAGATAGATAGATAGATAGATAGATAGATAGATAGATAGATAGATAGATAGATAGATAGATAGATAGATAGATAGATAGATAGATAGATAGATAGATAGATAGATAGATAGATAGATAGATAGATAGATAGATAGATAGATAGATAGATAGATAGATAGATAGATAGATAGATAGATAGATAGATAGATAGATAGATAGATAGATAGATAGATAGATAGATAGATAGATAGATCACTTGGCGAGGTTAGTACGACGGCTTCTTGTTATTCCACTCGAAGGACTGTCTGAGGAAAAAAAATAAAAACTTCAGAAGAATTGCTGGTGTGAACGAACCCCGTAACAATGAAGCGTCATTATGATGACCCGCGTGGGCGGTTCATGTTTGTCTGCGGTCGTTGTCGACCGTTCTTTGATGGCCGAATTGATCGCTTACCCTGTGTACGCTTGGTGTTGTCGTTCACGGACGAGGACGCGAGCCTTGCTGCGTAGAAACGAGCGTGAATCCGGTACCATTGTTAATGGACGCGAGAGAAATGTCACGACCGAAGAAACATTGGAAACGAAGAAGAAAGGAAAAAAAGAAAGAATTGCTGACGGTGTAGGCGTGCGAGCGATAGTGGGGAAAAAAAACCAATCTTCACGAAAGAAAGGTCGGAAGAAGATGGATATTCAGACCGTGAAGTTGTGAAACGTGAAAACATGGTTGACATTTAAACCTGTAAAACGGTATTTTTTTTTCCATTTCTTCTCAGGAACACACCGACGTAACGTTTGTACGTTGCTTTTGTTAGAAGAGCACGTTCATTTCGACGAACTTGAAAGAGAACTTTGCTCTATAAAGAATGAAACGTTGACTCGATGAAGACGCTCCTCTTGGGTGAGGCTTTCTGTTGATTTTGTTGGGAGCGCGGAATTGTGAAATTGCCCAAAACAAAGGAACGTGTTCTGTATCATCCATTTTTATGGACCGTGTTCTTCTGTTTCACTTCTTCCAAGGTAAAGCAAGTTGTTGCCCCGTTTTCCTACTGTCAACGTAGAGAACGGGTGTTAAGGACATCTTACTCGAAATCAAGAAGAAGAAATGGGCATGCGCAGGGCACGTAGCGCGTAGGCAGGATACAGAAAATTAGGTAGGCAGATGAGATTAAGAAGTTTCCGGATATGACGTTGCTGCGGCCAGCACAGGACTGGGTTGATTGGCGGAGCATGGGAGAGGCCTTTGCCGTGCAGTGGGCGTAGTCAGGCTGATGAGGAGGATGACACACACACACACGCACGCACGCACACGCACACAAACACACACATACACACACACGCACGCACACGCACACACACACACAAACACACACATACACACACACTCACTCACTCACTCACTCACTCGCTACACAAACACACACACACACTCACTCACTCACTCACTCACTCACTCACTCACAGACAGACAGACAGACAGACAGACAGACAGACAGACAGACAGACAGACAGACAGACAGACAGACAGACAGACAGACAGACAGACAGACAGACAGACAAGCACACGCACGACCCTTTTGCTTATTAAAGACCAACAACGTTCGTTTGTGCGCAGTTTTTCAAAGGCGCTCTTTTTTTTTTTTCAGACAACCTACGCAGACAAAATCACGTGCATACGAGAACACACATGCACGAGAACACACCAGCCCGGGAAACGCGCACACAGAGAACGAAAGGCGTCCGCATTGTGACGTGACGTCACAGATAGATGACGTAACCAACCAAAAAAGAACCTTCCGTCGCGCGCAGCGTTTCACACTTCGCCAAACGCTCACAATTACGGCTTACAGAAGGGGTCATTGCCCGTGTAGTAGTTTATTGCGTCGTACATTAAACGCGGATAGTGAAACTCCGCTGGTCGGGATCGACCTTCCGTTTACCACTCATTCTCACATGACACCCGGGAAGTCCCGATCGACCGCTAATCGCGAAACTGCAATGACGTATGACATCCGGGACGTTTCCAGAGCTCAGCGACGACGGGGCAACGAACTCGCGAGGATTCACCGTCGCACGGACGTGCAATTCCCACGCGGCAAGCGTAGCGGTATAGTGATAACGCGGCAGCTGCGCGGATCTACATCGCCGTTTTACGCGACAGGAGTGACGTTGTTGGCGCCATTCACACCTGCGGCGCGTACGGCGCCTCAAGAGCGACGCGCGACTTCTCGATCAGCTAAACGATGCCCCCCTCGACTTTAAAGGGGCACTAAAGCGAAACAATGACTTGGATTTAGATTGACAAACTGCACTCTGAGAACTCTAATGCCATATGTTTCACTATCATAAGTTCATTATTAGCGGAGGAAATCGAGGTTGAAGTTGAAATTTTATTTTTTAAATTTGGCGCCGATATCTGCGCGCGTGGACGTCAAGAAATTTCAAATGTATCTTTCGTATTTTCGCGACATTGGCTCGATGAAATTTTCTGAAACTTTGTATGCTAGGTCTATGGCACCCACAGATGACAATGCACCTTCATTTTTTTATCGATTAGAAGGTACGTGGGACTCAGTTGACGCCTTCAAAATCTACGACGTCACAGTGTTTTCGGGATTGTGAAATTGTACTTAACTAATACGCGAAAAAATCGTTTTGCCCTTTAGTGTCCCTTTAATAAAAACACGCATATCCAGGAAATGAATGATGATGAGTGGGCGAAGCACGGTGATTGCTTGGTAACCGTGAACCTCCCGTGACATTTTGCCCACTCGCTCGTGGAAATCAGTGACAACGCGCGTGTTCAGTATATACACTGGGTTTTATTGGTCATGACTCGTATGTCGTATTGAGTTCTGGATTCCGTTTTTCCTTTCATTACCACCGCTTTGTG